>OMKR01053801.1:7234-21749 GCA_900302355.1 Cyttopsis rosea
TAATGCAAGTCCACCACTGAGTCTCTGAAGTAGAGATTTAGGGACTCTCGCAAATTAAGGAACTACAGTAATGCTTTGATCAAATTTTTTGGAGAAATGTTTGGGTAAAAATGAGGGAATACATTGGAATAAATAAAGGAACATGGGTAAAACATTACAGCAATATTTTTTCTGATTAATGAGAATGGGAGGTTACCCCATCTCTGAAAGTCAACCTTCATTTTCAATATACATGTAAGAGGGGAGAAGTCAGCAGATAGTAAAGCAGACAGTTTGTGAGTTACATTGCTCCCTAGGTACTGAAAGCCAGAGCAGTTGAGTTGGAAAAGTAAATCCCCCTGCTGAAGTTGTAAGGCTGCTGTGTTGACAGACTTGACACTCTTTTGGAGATTTATTTTATAACCAGAAAGAACTACAATTTTCCAAAATAGACAGAACAGCCGGGATACTGGACCCCGGATCTTCCGCATACATATAGCGACAACCTACAGTATGCTCCACACCCACTCAAACAATGCCCTGGAAGGATTGAGGTGCTCAGTGCCACCGATAACGGCTCTTGCTAGGGAAAACAGCAAGGGGGATGTAAAACAACTGAGATATTTGATGGACATGGAAGGGTAGCCTGACAAGGGCTGTGAGCACATTTTGAGAACATGAAAGACTTGCTGTAATACTCGCTGTTGGCAGAGACTGGGGCGACCAAATGTTTCTATCTGTGCAAAACCAACCTGAATTTAGTCTGTGAATCCCAACATTTTATTAAACACATCCTTACAAATTGAAGATACATTTTTTTAAAGTAATCTATTTTAAATCCATCGATTATTACTAAATATGCAGCACAAAGATTACCCAGATGCCCTCGCTGCTCCAAACCTCTCCTCTGCCAGCAGAGAGATGGAGTTTCACACTGTTTATTGACAATTTGACTCAAGACGGATAACATTTTTCAATGTTATTCAATTTTGCCTAAACAGTCTGTGGTTTGGCCAGTTACAGTATGTTTCATGGGAAAATTGCTTGGGGAAATAGCTTCAGGAAACTTGCATATAGGCTTTGTGATTTTATGAAAAATCATGTAAGAAGACCCTTCTGAAAAGACCTGAGAAGCAGAGAATTGTGGTTCGCCATACACTGAAAAGACTAACTTTGAGTATAAAGCAGTGACCCCAGGTGGTACGCCAGATGATATTGTTTATAATATGCACTGAGAAATTTGAGGTGTGGGGTGGAGTGAGGGAGTACATGAAAGTAGGTGGTACTTTCATGCTTTGGCGTGAGCTGGTACTTGCTTCAAAAAGATTTAAAACCCCTCATTTAAAGATCAAATATATAATATCTATTAGACTTAGCTACCAAATTCCCAAGTTCCCATTTATACTACTTATTTCATCCCTCCGCCTTTGATGTTAACTCAGTTGGTCTGCCATGTACTGTGAGGGATCTTTGCATTGCACTGAACTGGAAATAATGAAACATACATAGTGCTTTATAGAACCTGGAAACCTACATTCTTAATTCTGTATCATTAATTAAATAATCTTTAGCCTCCTGCTTACCTGAATATTACTCTACAATCAATGTGATGTTCTTCATTTTGTTCATTTGGATTTTGGAGACTGAATGCTATGCAGTGCTATATCTTGACAGAGAAACAGCACTACCCAAGGCTATCCACAAATCATACGGTTTTATGCAATATGTACATTGTTAATGCTACATCTAACAAAGTCTTATTACTGCAGGTTTAATATCAAGGTGTCTGCTCGATGGGCTGAGGGCTCCAATGCTGACATCGCTCTTGACGACATCTCAGTCGGGGCGGCGTGCTTCGACACAGGTAGCCCTGCTAAATCCATGCCACCCCAAGAGCATAGAAGCAGTAGATAAAACCACGGCATTTTAAATTGTACACATAATCCCAAAAATATGTGTCCATGATTTGTTAAAATTCTGCATATCATTGTAACCAGAAGCCAAACGAGTTTCGCACAACAGTAAGAATTACTTCCAGCGCTCCTGCAGCCTTGCCTATTTTTTTTAATATAACTGTCAACGCTATGTGTCCCTCGTCACGGAGAAAGCACACTGCACATATGTATTAAAATGAATTTATGTGATAATTAATTTCAAAACAGCAAGCTTGCTCATAACAGCACTCAAGCTAGAGAGATAATTTGGGTTCGTACTGTAGTAGTCACTTGTGTTCTTACAGTTGATTGTAGCAAACACCGAGTCAGTCATTTTTATTAATTTTCTCTCTCTCTCCCTCTCCTCTCTCTCTCTCTCTCTCTCTCTTTCATTCTTTCTCCTATCACCCCACCCAACATGCACATTTAGACTAACTGGCATCTGCCTCTCTGCCTGTTCTCAGATCTCAATTCCCTGCTGCTTGGTCATAGACTCTTCCATGACATGGACTCTATGGGGGAGGATCTCTTCAACCTAGAGGGTCTCTTCAACCCTCTCCCGGAGCCTTCTGCCTCAGGTGCAGTGCAGCCCCCGTCACCCGTGATAGCTTCAGATTTTCCAAAACATCCTTTGACACCCGGGGCACTTAGAAAACACGCTTTTTAATATGTCCTGCATTATGCATTCATATTCCAGGTGGAGTCTTGGTGGATTATTATAATTTGGTTTGAATCTCCCAGTCTGCAGCTTTCTAAAATGCTGCAGCGCTCACCTGCTACTGAGCTCACAGATTTGGGGTTTTGATCTTGTAACATCTGTGTTTCTCTGCCCTTCATTCCCTCTGCACTTATTTCAATTCTTCCCTTCTCCTGTCTTTGTCCTTCCTTCCTTCCATCCATCTTTCGGTCCTTTCTTTCCTCCTCTTCTGAATCCACACAAACGGAATCTATCTGCAACCAAACTTTGACGTTCTCTCCATTCCATCCCTCTGCCTCCTCGTCTGGCTCTGTCATTCTTATCTCCTCCTCTCCAGAGGTTTCCCTGATGACATGGTGGTTTACGTCATGCGGGGCCAGTGGCCCCAGGGGGCCGACCCAGGCCCAGTGTGACAGCGCTTATCGCAACACCAACGTTAGCGTTACCGTGGGTAAAGACGGGTCCTTGAAAGGAGTCCAAATATGGAGGGTACCTGCTACCAACAGATACATGTACGTAACATTTGGAATTTTTCTAAATCTAGTGGCAGAAAGTTGAAAATCGGAGCACATCACCAAATAATTTCAAATAATGGAATAGTACATATTAGGCAGTGATAAGGTAAAAACAGGCAAAAGCAGGAGTAACATGCAGCCTGCCAGAAGCAGTCCGCAGCAGGTCTAATCTGGCCCACATGGCAATTTGAGATATTCTTTTCTTTGCAAAATTTCAATTCAAATGCAGTTATTTTCTGACTGTAAGGAATTCAGTGTTTTGCTCATTGTAAACTATAGAACTATAACTTTAATGCAAACTGTTATGGCAGCATACAAGCATACTGTTGAGTAAGTTGTAGTGGTGATGTGCACGTGCAGATACCCAGCCATGCCTTGTAATCCATTTGTTTGTTTGTTCATTTATTTGTTTGTTTGTTAAGGGAAGTCATTGTTCTCTGAATTCAGTAAATAAAGAAAACACATTGATATGTCTCATGTCTCTCTGCATGTGTTCCCCTTATGGAATACTGATGCTCAGACTGCCAGAAGCTGACTTAGGTGTTTCCTTTTAGGATCTCTGCCTATGGGGCAGCAGGGGGGAAAGGAGCCAAAAACAATAACAAGCGGTCCCACGGCGTCTTCATCTCTGCCATTTTCCCTCTGGAGAAAGGAGATATCCTTTACATCCTGGTGGGACATCAGGGAGAGGACGCATGTCCTGGGGTGAGTCGGTTTGAAAAACCTAATTTCCACCAGACACTGTTTCATTTTTGTTGTGCAACACTGGTTCATATGTGATAGATAGATCAATAGTTTGGTAAAATTACTTGTACAGGTTTGCTAAAAAAAAAATATGGTCCACCCACCTCCAAAATTCCAATTTAACCCCTGGATATAAGTGAGATCATTGGATGACGGTATAGACATCAGACTGGCATCAAAGAGGACTAAGATAATCGCAGGGCTCAAGTCCTGCCTAGATGGATGCAGTAAAGATTGTTTTTCAAATCGTCTTTTAGACTCGTGGTCTTGCTCTGCCTCCCTCTCTTTCCCTGTCTCTCTCTCTCTCTTTCTCTCTCTCTCTCATCTTTTTCTCCCTTTTCTGGGCTGCAGAGAAACACTCTCACTCAGAAGATCTGCCTGGGAGAGTCATCAGTGATTGAAGAAGACCTCAGAGGAGAGGGATCTGCAGAAGTGGCTGGGGGAGGAGGCGGAGGTGGAGGAGCCACCAACATCTTTAAGGTGACTCGTTTAGCTCTCCAGGTGAAGCTAGCACAGGGAATTTGGTGCACGATGGGGATCCGCACGTGACGGTTCTTGCAGCTGAACTAGCCTTGCTTGAGGCGTTTATGTGTAAACATGATAAACATCAAGAAATGTCTACAGGCATTCTAAAATGATTCACCACACTCTGAGAATCCGATTTATGCATTTAAATTTAGAAAGAATAATATGGAAGGTTAGAGGGCATAACAGCTTGTACAAGCAGAGAAATAAAGTTAACCTATACACCTGGCCTGTACTGTATTATAACTGTATAATAACTACCCTCACGCACAAAATGCCAGCACCCTGGATTTACTTTAATAGGATTTATGCTTCAATATACTGTATGCTGTTGAACAAAACAAATGGCATGTTCCATCCAAACATGAACTGTTTGGATGGAAATTATGAGTTTTTATGTGGTTTCTTATTGTCAGATGGAGGATGGTGAGCTGGTTCCTCTGCTGATCGCAGCGGGTGGCGGAGGGAAGGCCTACCTGGAGGACCCTGAGTCCAGCCTGGACCCGATCCCACTGGAGCAGTATGAGAACGACACCATAGCAGCCAGCTCCAATGGTCACACTGGCGCTGCAGGTACTCGGGATAGAGAATAGGGGCTGTTAATGATTCGCGTGAATGGCTCCTTTCAGGTGCTCCGCTGGATTTCTTAGAATAGAATAGAAGGGAGAATCAGCTCACAAATTTCCTTTGTCCCAACATTTGGTATTTTTCCTGGATTCCTGCTGTGTTAAAGTAGATAAATGTTTGTTGTGCAAAGTATTATTTCAGTTGCTTTCTTCTGCTTAAATATGTAAATAAAGAATTTGCTTCACTTTTCCTGTCAAATTCAAAAGCCGAAGAACTAATGACCCTTTATTGACAGTTAAGATCGGGAAAAGCTGACGACAGATATGTTATCTTGCCGGCTTTCAGCTTCTCACTCTTCTCTCCTTGAAACTGAATGGCCATAAAGTGTTATGTGCCAGATACCTGTGCACATAACATAGTCATTGGAGAGATACATAAGCAATGTTAGATGAAGGCTGTGAGGGGAGGCACTTATGCCCCACATGCTATACAGGATAAAAACACTCTTTGAGGGATGCTTTGATCTGAGCATGGCTCTTTCTAGAACATGGTTTTGCTTCCAACAGCTCTTGACCTTCTAGAAGAGGTCACATATTGCAGTCTCTCTTCACTCTTGGAAATTGTCTGTGGAACATTCTCAGAAAATCCTCCTTATATATGGTCTAGATGGTCGATCAGAACATCTCTGAAACCACCACGAGGCTGTTAAGATAAGGATCTGTGAGCCTGTGTGTGTATGTGTGTGTGATTTTGTTAGGGTACACGTGAAATCAACCTGGTTGTGACCAAGGATCGTGCTAATTTCCTTTCTCTCTGGTTGTCTATCACATTCAATTATTCTTCCCTCGCTAAAGAAACCACTTCATTTATTGGATTATGTCGGATTAGGTTAATGTGGTGATTGACATTCAGAGTAATTTATTATATTTTATTCCTGTTCGGTGATCTTGTTCTCTGTTCCTGGAGACCCTTCTCTTCTCTGCAATGCAATAGGTCAGCAATAGACCATATACTGTCATAACATTGTTCACCCTTCAATTCATGTGCTGAAGTTCTTTCTTTTTCCATCGTCTGAGTGAAGCACCTTCACTTCCTTTGCTGATACCTCTGGTGTGATTCCAGCCCACCGGCTCAAACTAAATCTCATGAGGATTGAGCTCTTCTTTTCGGCCAGAACATTTTCTCCAATATTATTGACATGATTAGTGACCCTTTTCAGAGGCCCAGGAATATTTTGTAATGGAATATGACTTAATATCAATATGTTTCTCTATGATAGTCCATGCTGCAATACATCTATTCTATTTTCACATTTCACACTTGTCTTGCCTCTTTGTGACAGACTACAGCCTTTTGAAGACTACAAAGGAAGGACATATTTATTTATTCATTATTGAAGTGATCACTATGGTCACTTTCACTCCCATTTTTGACACTACATAGTAGCCTAGTGTTGGTCTTTATCTCTGCTCTGGTGATGGTATGTGGTGATGTTCAATTACTACCTCCCCCATTTTTCAGTTATTAAAAACTTGAGGGGGGAAAGCAAGATCTGCCTCTCTGTGCCCTAGTCACAACAATTAGCTCTGGAGACGTTTGTCGTGCAATCTTCACTATTAGATGAATAATAATTTATGGTCTGGTAAAGATGTTGAACACATTGTACACCGCTGAAGTTCAAAATGTAAAATATATTATTTGTTAAAATGCTACTTTGTAAGATGTGTGTTACTGTGGCTTCATGTATACCCTCTTGCAGGTGGAGGTGGAGGCTGGAAAGATGGCTCCAGTCATTATCCGAGGGCTGGAAAGTCTCTGGTGGAGGGTGCTGAGGGGGGGTCCTCGTGTCCCCTGGCCCTGTCTAAGCTAAACTGGTCCACTTTCGGGGGCTTCGGAGGTGGTGGCGGGGCCTGTACAGCTGGAGGAGGGGGAGGAGGCTACAGAGGTATGGATGTGGAATAATCATCAACATTCTGTGTTTGGTTAAGAAGCACAGTTACTTAGTTACTCTGCACCCCATTCATTCAATTCACCGCCTTCAAGAAGAATGTTTACTGCTCTTGCAGCAGCTCTGCACTGCATTCCTCACCTTTTTCACCAGTGTATTTTCATAGTCTTCATAGTTTAGTATTACCTCTGATCTCTTCGATTTTGACATGAGATTTACACCAAGCTATGGAGGGAGCTACTTTATCATATAGTCATTTTAGTAATGCTCAAGGTGTTTTGAGGTTGCACAGGTTCTCAGCCCAAACTGATGTGAACTGTATCTGTGTGTCATGTCAATACATCCCTCTCCACGCAAAGTAATTGGTGAATTAGAAATATCCATTATTATAGTTGTTATTACATATCTCTTAATTGTACTTGATTGTTCAATATCCTTATTTTAATTTATTGTCGCCTAAGATAATTTGATAAATAAAGCCTTTGTTCATACTATTGTGCTACTGTAAATAGGCCTGCCAGTGTAAAATTGCTGCGGTGAATGTATCAACTCTGTCCTCATCGAAAGTTTACAATGCAGCATTTTTGGTTCTAATGCCATGGACACACTACACGACTTTCAAAGTCGTCAGATCGCTGTACTGTTCACACTACACAACTTTCTGTCTTGTGATGGGGAATCTTGAAGTTGTTGCGGTTTCACACTGCATGACTGAACGGCGACACGGGGTCACACATTATCTGTACATTATAAAGCAGTGATATACAGAATCCTTCTGGTTGTTAATTATGGCCCTTCAACTTTTTCATATAACACAACTGTGAGTGCAACAGTCCGGAATAATACACAGACTAGCATTGTGGCAAACTGTGTCTAGGGGGTTCAGGGTGGTGGTGACAGCATGAACATGAAGGACATGACCATAACCAAGAGTAGACCTTAGGCTGGAATGCATGATGATATCTGGGTTCTTCAAAAAAAAAAAAAAAATTGGGGCACTCTGTGCTCTGGGGTATGCTTAGAGTTGTCTCTACAGTCCAAGACCCAAGCCAACATTTCTTTCACTGGCCACTAACATTTGCTCTGTGGCTTCCAAGCTTGGATCCAGGGTTTGTAAAAGAGAATCAAAGTATCCCCGAAGGCAAGCGTTCCTCCTGCAGATCAGGGAGGCTGAATCTGCTTCCAGTGCTTAGGACAGAAATGTAATGAATAAAACAACAAACTAAGCAGGAACGTACTTTGGTCCTTTGAAGTTCAACTCTGTACTGTACTATCTCCAAGTGCGTGTGGAAAAAAAATTTTCCTCGTAAAATTTGATACATTTTGTTTGCTTTTTTGCATTCTTATTTGCCCATCAACAACCTGATGATCCTTATGAAGGGTTTGTTATTTTAGGGAATTACCCAATCCCTATATATGACTGTATAATGATTGAACTCACTGTTTGCACAGGTTTACCATGACCATACCATACAATTTGATTCAGGAATTATCTCTTTATGTCTTTTACAGTATGTGTGGCTAATTCGCAATGGATGAGAAGAGTGCAAATTAAAGATGTGAATCATCTCATCCCATCAGAGATTTTTGCTCTTTTCAGTAAATGGTGGTTTTTGCGTTCTTCACTGTATGTGGTGGATGGTGTAAAATCACCGTATTACACAAAAATTGCGAAATTCCTTGGCAAAAAAGAATTACACCATCAAGTTACACAGTATGCCAATTTGGATGGGTCAAATTCTATTGTGTGACTCCAGTGTTGCAAATCACTAACATACTGATGCAGTCAGCTTCATTTTACAGGGTTGCATATTTTCAAAATGTGTATTCGTTTGGGCTGAATATTCTAATTCAATATTGGTAACATAATAGAAATATCTCATTTATGGCTCAGTCCCTGTACATTTTTCTTGGGAATCAACTTGCTTTGCTCTGTGGTCATAAGTAAATTCAAGTTCAAGAAGAGACACAGAATGTGTCTGCATGTTTCCAGGCCAATATGAGAGAAATTCACAAAAGTTGCTGGTATTGTCACTAAATACAAGACTCGTCCACCAATTCATCAACCAAGACCGGTTGATTAATCATTGAAATTATGGGCTGCATTCCACATCTATTGTTATTTGCTTTGATTTCAACAATCATCCAAACTACACTTAATATTATTTTCCAAATTAGGTATATTTAATAAATCCATTAAGATATCAAAGCCTGCTTCACCTTTCCATTTTTTAATTCCATTAAAATTCCATCAAATACTATTCTTGTGAGAACACATACGTACAACTAGTTTAGCCAATTTTGCAAAGTAGCGTCATGTGACAAACTTAAACATCTCACACAGTGCCATGTATTCCGGGGCAACAGCCAATGGCCTTCTCTACAGACAGCCGTGATACAACTATGTATGTCATTTGAATATGAGTGACATTTTGGAGCCCTTATTTGTATATTTTTAATTGTTTGCCCCTCTGTTCAGACTCTGTTCAGCATTAAAAAATATACAAGCATTGTTTTGGTCTTCGCCGGTGCTACACAGTCTTATGGGAAATCATACGCTGCCAAACGAAATACCTCATGTTCCTATAAAATTTTGCCAAATCAAGGAAGCTCATTAGCATGTGGCCCAGTTGGAAGGCCCTACTACAATATAATGAGATAGTCCTCAGTGTCTGTACTTCCAAAAAAGAATACTGTGGCTCAAACCTACCTCAGAGGTATCCTTGCAAATGAGACTCATATTTCAAACATGTGAATTTCAGGAGGAGATGCAGCACAGAACGATGACATCACAGCAGATGGTCAGGATGGAATCTCATTTGTCCATCCAATGGGAGAGATATTTCTTCAGCCTCTGGCAGGTGAGCCTTTCTTTTATATCATTTTCAATGATTGTTTCTTTTAAATATAACACATGTTTGGTTTGCACCCTTTAATGTTTGTTTAACTACATTAATCTCTGGAATTATTAACAAAAATATTGATATTAAATCAATTGTAATGGATCTTTAACGTTTGTGCATTTTGTTTGTATGTGTTTCTTCTGATGTTTTAACCCTTTCTTGACTACCTGTACAGCATTTTGGCTGTCTTATTCCTTTGAAATGTACTTAGAATGAAACGTGGCTGTAAAGAGATGTTTGATGCATGTAAGTAATCAAACATCAAGTATGAAACTTGTTTATTTCTTGATTTTGGAGTAAAAAGTGAACGTTGTTTATCTAAAGCCAGCTACCACCTTGTTAAAGATCAGTATGAACATGACATGCCCTTTCATCCTGTGCTTAAGCGCTGTGTTCTCCAAGTAATTGATCCAATGAAGGCTTTAGAATGTTCCTCTTGTCCTTTCTCTTTCTTTCGCTCTCCCTCTGTCTCTGCCTGATCACCTACACTTGTCAACATATATCTCTCTTTATCTATCTATCTATCTATCTATCTATCTATCTATCTATCTATCTATCTATCTATCTATCTATCTATCTATCTATCTATAAATCTATCTGGAGAGGTAGATATGGATGTAACTTCCAGTTGCAGAGCATTATCCCTTTGGCGCCACTCTGTCTTCATGAAATGGAAGCAAGGGAAAAGACAAGCCTCTATTAGTCTGCAAGCCATTGTTCAGTTATCATCAGTAGCAACATGTCATGCCAATAGAGCCAGATCGGACCTGGAAGGAGTACAAAATTGATTTAATGGCATACATTTTATGACAATTGAGTTGGATGCCAGCAGTTTGTCTTGTTATTGAACATTTTTCCATTCATGTTGCACATAAAACTGCGTGTGTGTGTGTCTGTCTGTCCTAGCCATGGAGAGTCATGGTGAGTGTGAGATCAAGGTGCAGCTGAACTGCAGTCACTGTCAGACCCAGAGCTGCACTCGGGATGAGGACACTCACCTCATCCTGTGTCTCTGCCACAATGAGGAAGTGCTGGCCAGTGACAACGTTACCTGCACAGGTAACTGTACAAACACATTTGCAGGCCTTGGAAGGTCTTTCTGCTGAGCTGTAAGTCCAAGTGGAAATTAAAATGTATTAGGACTGCATTAGGACTAACTAAATTTTGGACCATCGGATTAGGGCTGCACGACTTGCGAACAATTTTTTGGTGGTGAACGATTTGTTTGTAGCGAATGATTTTGTCTTAGCAAACAAATCTTTTAAATTATTCAGGAGTCGGGAGTCACACTTGCAAAAGAGCTGTTTTTTAGTTTTGTTTGTGACTCGGTAACTACAGCCAGGCACACAGGCATTTCAGTCTCGGCTGTCAAAAACATGTGCACATGACTCACATTAATAGTTTTGACAGAATTAAATTATTTCCTGTGAGAATTCCATTCACAAGTCAGTGCCAAGCGATTCTGAATTGATCAACTGAATCAAACAAACAAAGTCAGAACAAATCTTTTTACTGAGTCACTCGACAAGAACCCAGTCTCAAAAAATAGCCAAACCTTCCCTCACTGCAACAGATTCTGAATAATAACTAAAATGAATTACTGTGTCTTTTTTCTTATTCTCCCCTATCCTGGTCTCTCTCTCTTCCTCCCACTCTCTCTCGCTCTCTCCCAGCAGCCCCCCAGGCCCCGGCTCCGGAGGGCCAGCTTTCTCTGTCCCTGGTCCTGGCTGTGGTGGCCTCCACCGTGGTGACGGGCGTGGTCCTGACGTGCGCCAGCCTCACACTAAGTAAGAGAGTGTTCCAGCTCTGTGTGCAGTCTGTGCCGTCCACCTTCCACCGAATATGACCTCAGCTCAACAGGAACTTGTTTCATCAGAGTTTGATTTGAGCTCCATCCACAGGTTGTGAATGAGACATTTGAAAGTAACTGTGGGACGGGGTATCGCTCTGAGCTCGACAACGATGACAACATTTAGTGAGCACAATATAGTACCAGTTTTACCGCAAGCAGGCAATGTTCTAGTTCCAGAGGTTTTTTTTTAAATGCATCCAAGCAGAGATTTCTCCTGACAAAAGGTTTGAAATATTGTGGACTGGCAGAGAATAATAGAGATACTAATTATTGTAATGTTTCTATAGCATATCCCTAACATTGGAAGCTCATTGCATCGCAGCGTTGTATTGCTCACGATAAGATAAAATAGAAATTTGGCAGCAGACATGAACATCCAATGAATCGTCTATAATTAAATGTTAGGTTGTACAACCAGTGATTTTCACAAAATTTATTTGAAAGGACTTAACTGATCTATAGAGAAATAAGGATCAGCATAAAAAATATGGAAGATGGGTGTTTTCCGTATTTATCTTATGAACTTGCAAAATGGTTTTCTAAACCATGTAATTGTCTTTAATTGTTTCCTGTGATACAGAGAGAAAGAAACAATGAAATAGCTAATGTTGGACATGTAAATGTTGCACATATAAATCAATTCAGCTCCTTGAAATAAATGAGAGCTGACTGTTCTCATATAAATAATATTTAGTCGTCCCTCCCGCTCTCATGCTCTATCGTTGATAAATTACTTGAAATAACAAATAGTACAAAAAGCTATACTGTTTATTCTTACATAGACTAAGAATAATTTAAAAGGAGTATTTAGGGAATTTACTGCTAACCCTGTTCAGTGCTTTTATTTAAATTGTGTACAGGGAAAGGAAGACAATTAAGGGATAACAGGGGGGCATAATTGAATTATGATCTTATGATAACTGATATGATACTTTTATGAATGTTATGGATCTAACTTAGCCTAAATAAGCTAATAAAAAGTATTAACATAAAAATTTACATAAAAGCTGCTATAAATTTCACTTATATGCTAATATAAAAAAATATTAAAATGCATATTCCTATCGACGGCCGTATTAATCACAGACACTTTATATAAATATAGTATGTATGTAGTGTTAAAGACTAGGTCTGTTTTTAAGCAATATAGGACAGTGAGGGATTATCCACCTAATGCTACTTTTTGCACCGCTGTCCTTTTTGACACTCATCTGCTGCAAATAATAAAAAATCCTCCACCGGTCCGCCCTTTTATGATTAAAGGGTTTAAGCACTGCCCCCCCCGCACCACTTCCCCTCTGTGGCTTCACTTTCAGCTCCCTGCAGTTTGTAGGTGATAGTGTTGAATATTAAGTGGAGTTCACTTTTCTCACAGCCATGGTGAACTTATGGAGGCTGAACTTATCATTAATCTAAATGGCACCGCTTTGGTGTAAAATATGAATTTCCCCATATTTTCACTTTCTTTGTATGTTATCCTGGTAGAAAATTGGACATACAGAAATGAATATATATACTAATCATGTTATAGACCTCCACCTAACTTTTTTAGATTATAAGAGCAGCATTGATTATAATTTATGTGTTTTGCTTTGTCAGACATGCAGTATTTCACTGTACAGCACCTTGTATCTACCATTGTTTATGTTCTTAGTGGGCACAACTAATTCTAATATGAAATGAACTTGGATTTCAATGTATACTGTATATTGTAACAATAAGACTCCTTCACAACTTCAGCAGCAGTGGAATAGACCAAATCATGTTAATGTTAATCATTTTAAGTACATTTCAAAGGAACAAGACAGTGCTGTACAGGTGTGTAACTTCTGTTTAGTGACAATGTATACATTCTGAACATACAAAAAATAGATTAGTATGATGAGTATTCTCCCGATGGTGTCAGAGGTTGTGTCTGTGTCTCAGTGTATGTGTGTGTGAGTGTGTGTGTGTGTGTGATGCTATTGCGGGGGTGCCTGTCAATGTTTACCATTGAAACAAGTTAGACGGGTTGTCAAAGACGACAACAAGTTAAACAAGTTAATTCCCATCCTAAGTGGTACTCATCAGGAATCAGAGATATCAAGACAGGCTTGTAACAAAGGTGGAAAATTACTCTTGAAAATCCTAGTTTACACCAGATAACATTGAAGATGCTTTCTTTATCACAAGATAACTGATTCTGAATGAAATTGTACCTTGCTGTAGGGTCGATTGTGACCACTTATAACTGTCTTCATTAACAAATGGGAATTATCAGAATTGTTTTGGCAACTTGAACCTGAACACGTCCACTTAAGGTTCATGAAATTAACTTTTGCCAACCTATCTAGCCTGACCTGTGCACTAACTGTATCCATTGTAACTCTGTGTACACAAAAATACAAAAAAGTGCTTCTTAAAACTGAGTAGAGAAATGTTGTTTTTTCTCCTTAAATGATGCTGAAGTTGTTGTGTCAATCTACAGCGATTCTCACTTGAAGCATAACATGCAAGGGAAAGTGTGCGTGCAACCAAAACACACACGCTCAGGATTAACAAAACACAAGGGCTCTTGTTTGTTCACAGGCTGCGTATCCTGTGACATGCTTACATGTCCCTTCCCATTATCTCACATGTCATGTGACCTTTTTTATCTGACCATTATTTCACAGTACAAAGCTGTTGATCCCCAGTCCTGATTTGTCGTGTCAGTTCACCGGAAAACATGCTACAACATAACCACGCACAAACAAACAAACACTGACACACACACACACATACGCAGGACCCTTCTGCCTCAGTCCACTGGTTAATGGTGTTTCTTCACCCTAGTTCTCCCCCATGCAGGGAGGTAGTCTGTTCCCACGGG
>OMKR01053810.1:5087-18746 GCA_900302355.1 Cyttopsis rosea
CTCTTTCTTACTTTCTTACTTTCTTTACTTTCATCATAACGGGACGTGGATAGTTTTAGTTTTTGAGGATGTCTGGGGCGAAAATCTGAAAAATCTGTGAGTATCCATAATACACAGCATTTACCCTTTGTGGCATTTGTTGTTTTGACGTATAAATAACTAGAGGACCTGCACTGAATGTATTTAAATATCATTCTGTGTGTTACAAAAATAGTTGGACAATGCGTGCTCAGGGACACGATTCAATAGATTAATTTTCGTGACTATGAGAATGAAAAAGTGTGATACCGGGTTGCTGTGGAACAGTAGTACCTCGTGGCTGTGGAAAAGTGATGTGGCTAGTGTTAGGCTATTCTATATTTATGTTTGCTGAAATAATTGCGTTACTGAGCGAGTGTATTGTTCTAAATTGTGAGTTGCAATATATTATCAGTATATTAGAAGTCAGCCAAGTTACAGTATATGTTGTCAAATGCCGTATTTGTTTATCTTACATACTATGTTTACTTTATTACAGGTATTTATTACCGGTACGTTGTTTAATTAATGCAAGTGATTGATCAAGTGAGTGATCTATTGACGTATGTAATATTGCAGCTCTGTAGATATTCTGTAGTAATTGTACACATTGTGACATTTGTACTGGCATTTGTATTTATAGTATGTGGTTACCTTGATAAGTCAATCATTATACACATGACCTGAGGAAAGTTTGTGTCCGTTCATCTTTCACTCAAATACCCCCTTTTCAGGGCATTTACAAGAGCACACATTCAAACTCTGGTGTGGACCAAACAATTGAACCATGGTCCTCCTGAAAAAGTTGGTCCGGTTCCAAGTGAACCATGGTCTGGTACATGTGAGAACACAATTGGACTTAATATAGGACCTAATATTGGAAGCAAACCAAAATACAGTGCATTGTGGGTTGAAAACAGATGTTTCCACTGTTATTCCTTTTTTGGAACACCAAATCATAATAATGAAAGCTAGGATCGCAATCACAATACGCTGCTGTTGCTCCATTGTTGTCTGCGACAATGTGATTTTGTGACAGAAAGTGATTTTCCCTCATTCATGTTTTTCTTTTCCTTTTCTGGATGAGACATTGGAATTATCCCTCCTCACCACCCCATTTATGAGGCTTCATGTTAAAATGGAAGTACAGTCAGGCCATAAATATTTAGACATTGACACAATTTTCATAATTTTGGCTTTGTACACCACCCCAATGGACTTGCAATGAAACAATCAAGATGTGCTTTAAGTGCAGACTTTCAGCTTTAATTTGAGGGTGTTTACATCCAAATCAGGTGAACGGTGTAGGAATTTGTAATTCCTACACCGTTCACCTGATTCACACAAATACATAAAATTTTTATATGTGCCCCCCCTTTTTTAAGAGACCAAAAGTAATTGGACAATTGGCTGCTCAGCTGTTCCATGGCCAGGTGTGTGTTATTCCCTCGTTATTCCATTTACAAGGAGCAGATAAAAGGTCTAGAGTTAATTTCCAGTGTGGTATTTGCATTTGGAATCTGTTGCTGTCAACTCTCAATATGAAGTCCAAAGGGCTGTCACTATCAGTGAAGCAAGCCATCATTAGGCTGAAAAATCGAAACAAACCCATCAGAGAGATTACAAAAACATTAGGTGTGGCCAAATCAACTGCTTGGTACATTTTTAAATAGAAAGAACGCACTGGTGAGCTCAGCAACACCAAAAAACCCGGAAGATTAAGAACACTCTCCAAGAGGTAGGCGTATCTGTGTCAAAGTCAACGATCAAGAGAAGACTTCACCAGAGTGAATACTGAGGGTTCACCACAAGATGTAAACCATTGGTGAGCCTCAAAAACAGAAAGACCAGATTAGAGTTTGCCAAAAAAACATCTAAAAGAGCCTGTACAGTTCTGGAACAACATCCTATGGACAGATGAGACACAGATCAACTTGTACCAGAATGATGGGAAGAGAAGAGTATGGAGAAGGGAAGGAATTGCTCATGATCCAAAGCATACTTCATCAGTGAAGCATGGTGGTGGCATTGTTATGGTGTGGGCATGTATGGCTGCCAATGGAACTGGTTTCCTTGTATTTATTGATGATGTGACTGCTGACAAAAGCAGCAGGATGAATTCTGAAGTGTTTTGGGCAATATTATCTGCTCATATTCAGCCAAATGCTTCAGAACTCATTGGACGGTTCTTCACAGTGCAGATGGACAATGACCCGAAGCATACTGCAAAAGCAACCAAAGAGTTTTTTAAGGCAAAGAAGTGGAATGTTCTGCAATGGCCAAGTCAATCACCTGACCTAAATTGAGCATGCATTTCACTGAAGGGAAAATGTCCCAAGAACAAGCAGGAACTGAAGACAGTTGCAGTAGAGGCCTGGCAGAGCGTCATCAGGGACGAAACCCAGTGTCTGGTGATGTATGGGTTCCAGACTTCAGGCTGTCATTGACTGCAAAGAATTTGCAACCGAGTATTAAAAGTGACAATTTGATTCATGATTATGTTAATTTACTCCAATTACTTTTGGTCCCTTAAAAAGGGACTACTCTGCACTACTGGAGACTGCAGAGTTTTTTATGAATGAAAAGCACCTCTACGGACACATGGGAGTCCCGTGTGTCTGTTTCCATTCCCTCAAAAAATTTCTGTCCAATACATGAACCACGTGTCATTTGTTTACAAAATTTGGTTCGCTTAACACAGGCCCGTGTGAACACTGACCGGACCTAATGAAAAATACAACAAAGTAGCAACTTGCTCTTGAATCTGACCAAATCTAGTGAACTATAGGTGTGAAAGCACCATTAAAAAGTTTGTAAAATCCGTCGGCATCAGGGGAGGCTTGGTAATGCTGGTAGAAACGCGTAGAGTTAATATTTACCCCTCAAGTCGACGGGCTGCCACTTAGCGTGCCATGCAAGTAGAAAGGGTAGTGGAAGTATCAGTCGACAAGGACCATGGTTAAACTGGCCAAATATGTATCGATCTCAAGATCGTGGTTTTTATAATTTTTTATAAAATTTGACATAATTAAATAAAGAATTAGTAAAATACAAATATATAAATAAATCTTGAAATAAAACACAAATATATAAATAAGAACTAGAGAAAATAGGGGAAAGGCTCTTCCTAAGCGGAAAGTCGATTGTATGTGTCTGTCTGTGTGTGTGAAGGTGTGCGGCCGATGGGGAGTCCCTCTGTGTGTGTGAGAAATGTAATTTTGAGTAAGATACTGGTTCAGCAGAGGAAGCTGCAGGGCTGAGTCAGTGATTATGGTTAATTTTATTAACCATAATCCAATCCATAATTATTGATTATGGTTTTTGCACTTGTTGAAGCAGGTTAAATTGAAAATCTATTTTAATTTTAGTGCCAGTTAATATATCATTGTATGTCATCGTTAGTATGGACAGATCTTGAACAGTTTAAACTGTTGGATTGTGTTTAGAGATATAGTTATCATATAGGTAGTAATCATGGTGGTGTATTGTAGCAGATTTTAGTTGCTGGCAGAAGTGCCTGTTGATCTATTAATGCAACTTAGACATAGATGAGAAGTATAATGCATGTTGTAATGTTATATGTAGGTGAAGAGCAATTTAGCATCTTCTAGTGGTTGCTTTGAAGATTGCTGTCTGAATGTCCTTGTTCTCTATTGATCATTTGTGATCACATGGGTCGGGTCATAGTTTAAGACCAGCCATTTTGTCTTGAGATTTATACAGTAAAGTACTCCAGAACTTTATCTGTTTAATCCTTTGCAGCTGCCTGTGTTGAGCCTTGGAGAAGCGTTGTTTGTACATCTATATTACATGTTTCATCTTTACGGATAAGGATTGATGCAAATTTTGTTGTTTTATTTCAAATTTGGGGAGATTTATAGATAATGACCTAAACCATGTTTTGCCATGTGTAGTGCAGCCATCTGTCTAATTATGTAGTATCAAGCAAGTATTTACATTTCTACACTCTTTTACTTACATTAAGAACATTTTCTTGTGTATTTACTTTCAGTTTCATAGTTTCTAGAAAAGCATTATAAAAAAGCAAGTTGACAAAGATAAAAAAGTAAACAGCCTTCAACTTTACTTCCATGTCTGATGTGTTACTGTACGCTATAATAGGTAGAGAGAGGGACAGAGAGAGAGAGAGAGAGAGAGAGAGAGAGAGAGAGAAGAGGAACAGAAGGGGAGTTGAAAAGCTTTTGTGGATCTATTGTCACCTAATGTTGAAGAGCAACAGTAGAACTACATTAGTTTGGTTTATAAAGTTTGAGTTTTCTTGTGTAGTTTGATCTGCAGGTTAACATGTATCAAGTAACAGTACAGTATAAAACTAGCAAATTGGTTAGCAAAGAGGGATAATTGTTTTGCTTGTGTGCACTAGAGAAGTAATGGAATATGTGTGTGTTCACAAAGTTGAAACTGTAAAATAAATGTGAAATACCATTGGCCATTTCAATAGATTATAATTTGAAAATATATATATATATTTTGAAGTTTTAAATGTGAAATACTGAGTAATAATTATTACAATTCCAGCATTCAATGATCTTTGTCAATTATTGATATTGCTGTTATTTGTACTTAACTGATTTGCAAATAGAATTATTTGATTGATTGGCTAAATTAAAATTATTGTGTGATGAAATGCATGCAAGCATATGTGACTGACCACGCCCTAACCTGACATTTCGCAGCAGTGTACTTTGGCTACACGTGAAAACATCGCAAACTGCTTTCTAGGTCAAAAAATTTGTTTATAGCAGATTCATGTTCCTCCAGTTTGTTCCTCCATGTCCATCTCTCAACTTATAAAACAAAACTGAGTTTGATTTCTAAATATTAAAATGTCAAGGCTACTCGCTCTCCACTAGCATTTTAAAGTCACTCACCCATTGTTGCACTAGAGCAACAGCGCAAATTTACATTTGCGTTTCCCTTTGATGCCAACATGCAGATCAAAATCATCCTTCCATATTCTGTGTGATGTCAAGTCAGAATGTGATTCTTATTCTTTGGTGATAAAAGAAATTGCGCTGACTCTGAGCAGCCGAAGAATAAGAGGTGATGTCACTTCCATAAATAAATGGGATAAAATGGAGGACCAGAAGCAAAATGTTTCACTTCTCCGTGAAAACATATCATCTCTGTGTTGTTATGAATTATGAGAAGAGGGTGGCAGAAGCTCTCAATCATATTTGGGAACTTAATCTGACCAGTTCAATAGATCCAACTGTGTGTAAACAGCTTGTACTAGACTACATGTTCTGTGACGATAGTCAGCTCTTCGACAGTGAGGATCACAGCGACCTCCGAATCTGATGCTGACGCTATCCTGGACTTGGATAACATTTCAAACATCGGCTTTGTACCTGTATGCGATCATGAAATGGAATATTTTCAAAAACCACTTAAGGAGACTGATGATACCCCCGTTGTTACAACGCAAGAAGTTGATGACGTGATGAAGTCTCTTGAGGTTGGTGGTGACCCAGATTCTGACCGAGTATTACTAAACTAAACAGACTCTCAGAATATAACTCAGAGTATAACTCTTAACTTTAAGTCTCCACGTCTGTCACTGTGTTACATTAATGCACATACTTCTGGACTATTGTCCTTACACATTGCTCATACTGTTATACTTTATAAATGTGACCCTAAAGTATGAGGTGGGTCACATATAGACATGATGAAAGATTGGCAACTACCTAATTGAGACCGTGATTAAATATAGATACTTTATAGAGTGCCATATAGAAGCAGAAACATCAAAATTAGTTTCTTATTAAAATTAGGTTGTTGAAGTAATGTTCAGAAGTTGAGTCAGATTACTGCGTTATCTCTCTGGAAACCCTGTTGAACCCAGCAGTTATTACCTTCCTTCTTTGTGACACTGCATATTACTGTGGTAGACCTTTGCTCTCCATTCCTCCCTATCAATGACTGCATTGCACATGATTAGTTTAACCCCAGGTCAGCTTCACAGAGTTACTATGCAACAGAGTGTGAATTATGACCCGAAGGACAATCTGAAGTGCTTTGATCCTATCTGACTGGTATCCTGCTGTAGGACACTCTAATCCTGCAAGGCCGAGAAGGCACCAACTTCTGCTGCTGCTCCTCCACCAACAAAACATGAAGTGTTTCTAAGTGCCACAAACAAACAGAGGGGAAAACAAACTGTGCTGCTCTGGAAACTCCAATTCTGTGATGTCACTGCATCAGATAATCAAAACGGACCGAAAGACTCATGCAATCTGAATGTTCTCTGCTCCAGCTGAGAGCTGCAGGATGACCGACCGCCTCAAGACACCTGAAGTGATCACCCGAGGGAGCTGCTTTTCTGAATTTGCAGCCGTTTCTCTTTTCTATCTCTATTCTAATACCACATAGTATTTAATGTTCTCTAAGAACATTACAGTGAAGTAATGTTATTGGCTAATTTAAATTAAATAACAGAAACAGAATTAGGCACAATTTAGGACAAAGTTATTGTGTATACTATGTTAATAAGGACCCCTCTAGGTTCTCAGATGGTTTCATTTTGTATGCTGGTGATGTTATTGTGTGTTTTTTAAGTAAAAGTGCATAACTTAATTAAAAATGCCAAATTACCCAATTTGTCTAAGTAGACTGCAAACTGATGTGACTTATAGCTAAATGCACCCTGGTCAAATATAATATTAACAGTTTAAAACAAAACACATAATGCGTTTAGAGTTGTATATGAGTTTGTCATGTTAGAATATGTAGATTTATTAAAGGTAAAGTAACACAAATTGACCATGAGATAACGGATGGTTGATCAAATGATATTGATCAATGCCAGTCAGATTTTCTGTTATCTCAATGGCTGCTGAGATCTCAAGTTTATTGTTTGCAAAGTTACTGACTGCATTTTTAAAAGTATAAACTAAAAGAATAGAAACAAAGGAATACTTAGAAATACTGTATTAAACACTAAACTTTTAAATGTATTGGTTATGTGAAACACACTTTTTCTTACCTTTTCTAGTTTCTTAAGTTATTGTCAGGGTTATGCAGTGACCTGCAGGCAAGATGGCTGCGTAGCACTTTCGCTCTCGCTCTGCTCCCTTCTTTTAATGGAAAAAATATCCTAGGCATGGCACTATTCTCTGACTAAAATAAGTTTATATTGTTTACCGAACACATTGTTGTGTAATGGCTGAAGGACTGATAAGCAGCAACAAGAAAAAACTTGTATTGGCAAAGGAGACTGGCGTGGACGCAGGCAAGCTAGCTGCAGATAGCAAGCTAACTTCATTCATTGAACTAGCCTTGAGGAAACAGTGGTTGTTTATTGAGATCATATTCAATCAGACATCTCCGTCTGCATGGCAGACATCCTTCAATTGAACCAAGAATGCTCCAAACTCCACTCGAATTAGGAAAGTCGAAACTACTGCTATGTGAAAATACGTGAGCGGTCTTCTTCCTGCAGCTGCGGCTCAGGTCACATCAAGATAATGTCTGCATTATTAGAGTCCCCGAACGTACTGAGGGCACCAACATGCTACAATTTGTCACCTCATCCATCCCCAAGTGGTTCCCTGCGCATGCCGGTGAAAAGTTAGGAGCCAGAGGACCTCATACAATTATTTGCAAGATGCTCCGCTTCACCGACCGTGACCACATCCTGAAGGCTTCCAGGGACTCTTCTCTGAAGATCAGCGACAGGAATATTCGCTTCACTAACAATAGCAATTACACCGTCACCTGACCGCCTTCTCCGACACGATGGATGCAGCCAGGAAACAGGGCTATCAAGCCTTCTTGCTTTAGCCAGTTGAAGCTGATCTATGGCACTGAACAACATCAGTTCGAGTATCTCACTGAGGCTAAGGACTTCTCAACACCCAGCGGCCCGACAGCGACTAGAAAACCACTGTGTGGATGGACAACAAGTTGGAAGAATACAGACTGGGAGAGCTGAGGGGCTCCCTAGCTACTGCCATCACCTTCGCTGTTTGGACATTAAGGAACAATATTAAAATTTAGTTTTTCTCTCCATCCTGCTCGGTAACGGGGCTCTTTTCTCATGGTTGGTGAGAACTGAAACCTAATTTCCTTACTATTATTTGTTTTTGGGATAGGTCAAAATTATGTACAGTATATAATCTCATTCAAATTTATCATTATTATTATATATATTCTTTTCCTATTAAGTGCAGGGTATCTGGTTATGTTATGATATGGGAGGGGACATTGTTCTTATGAGTGAATGTTTCAGGAGGGGACCTTTTGTGTTTTTATTTTGTGTTTTTATTTTGTTTGTTAGTTTGGGTTGTGGCGACCTGAGTTTGGGGTGGATAGGTCTCTTTCTGAATGTACTTGTTTTCATTCAGTATTGTTTTCATTCAGGTCATGGTACTGGTCATGGCTGTTATTTAATACTTCACCCAGTCTAGATTTTATGATATGATGGCTATTCAAGTTGCGAGTTGGAACATCAACGGGCTGAATGGTCAAACCAAATGCGCATTGTGATTATCTGCGGAGGCATAATATTGATGGGGCATTCATACAGAAGTCGCACCTAAGAAACTTTAGATGTTAAATAGATCGCTTGTTGTGCTTAAGCGTAGTCTTTCCTTGTCAATTTCAGAAAGTTCCAGCAGCACAGACGGTCCCTTTTCTTATCTTAAAGCGGTTAATGCAGGGTGTAAAATCTGCTTTATTTCCATATGCCCCAAATCAATTTGAACCGGATTTCTATAAGAATGTCACCAAACTTTTATCAGACATACTAAGCTTTGCTGTTATTATAGGCGCAGATATGAACGCCACTCTGAACCCCGGACTCGATTGCTATCATGGGGGGGAACCAGCATTCTCATAATCTTGTAACTGCTGCTTTTCAAGGTCTCATATCAGATTTCAGCCTGATGGATTTATTCCGCACCATTAATCCTTCATCTAAACAGTACAGTTTTTGCTCTAATAGACATAAAACTTATTCTAGACTAGATTATTTACTAGCTTCTCCAACTGATATATTACAGGTTCATGATGTAAACATCCTTCCTAACTGTCTGACCATAGTGTAGTTATTGCGAAATTAACCCTCATGGACACACCTGTCAGGGCAACAAGGCACTTTAATATAACTCTACTAAATAACAATGATTTTTGTGAATATTTTAAAACGGAACTGAATAACTTCCTGTCTGAGAATGCTGGTTCTGTTGATGACCTGTGCATGCTCTGGCACGCAATTAAAGGTTGTATTAGAAACGCCTCTACATTTTTCTCTTCCAACCTCAACAAAACTAGACTGGGTAAAATATTGGAACTTGAATCAAAACTGCACCATTTGGAGCAAGAACAATAGAATCGGGGGTTCTCAGAGTAAAGAAAAAAGCAATGGATTCAGTCAGGGTGGACCCAAATTCCCGCTTAATTAAGGTCTAGAGCAGAATTTCAAATTCATAGAACAAGAAGGAATTACTATTTCAATGGGGCTAGACCAAGTCACCTCCTTGCGTTGAGATCGCAGAAAAATGAGAAATATTATAATATAAACATAACAGCCATCAGAATGCGATGAGCACTTCTATCTGATAAAAGACAACATGCGTCGTCTGTTACATGTCATTCATGCTGCCAGAGACATTGACTCACCCTGCACTGTCTTATCTCTAGATGCCGAAAAAGCATTAGATCAGCTAGATTTATGGATGGTTCTTGAGCGGCTTGGCTTTGACTCTGAATTTATCAAACTGTGTACTTTACTGTAACCCCTCTTTGTTACCTCTTTGCATTGTTACAGGGAATAACACCTCACACTCAATTTCCCATTTCACATTCCTACCGTCAAGGTTGTCCTTTCTCACTATTGTTATTTGCCTTTTCGCTAGAGCCCCTAGCTCAGACGATCAGACAGCACCCTCTCATCTCTCCTATCACATTCAACGATACTAAGCACCATATTACATTGTACACGGATGACATATTGTTTATAGATAAGGCAGCTTCTTCAATCCCACACATTTTAGAGACCTTCAGAGAATTTAGTACATTATCTGGTTACAAAATCAATTGGATGAAATCCTCAATATTGCCTTTAAACTCATCACTAGATCTGGCCATGCTGCCCTCTCATATACCCATAGTGAAGTAAGTACTTTTATACTTTGAATTTATATCTATCCATCATTAGGCAACATCACTACCAAATTTTTTAATTTTTTTAGTGGGAAGGCTTCTGGAGCAGGCTGGCTACTCAGGTTCGGGTGGAAGGAGTGACGGCTGATGAGGTGCTGGCTCACCGCGGTTTATTAAATATAACATAAGCCACTCTCACGCGGTAAATAATTACAACTAATAATGGCAGTCCATCAAAATCACACAGTCCCAACAATGACTGGTCTTGGCGCCAGGCACAGCATGCACTCGCTCTCAGTGCACTCGCATGGATCTCTGGTCGGGTGGTTCTTTCCCTCCCATGGAACACAAACAAAGACATTAAGAAAGCTTCCCAGCTGAGTCAAAACCAATTAGCACCAACAGGACTGATCAGCCCGCCGAGGGGCGAGACAAAGCCAGCATTGTGTCTCTCAGACCGTGGCTTAACCACGCCTGAGGCCGGGGAGCTGTCCGGCGAGACAGAGACAGGACTCTTAGGACATTTCTGTAGGTAAGATGATTCCCTAGACAGACTTGACCTGAAGGTTTACATCAAATCAGAGATTTGATTAGAGTGATTTTTATAATTTGTATCGTATTCAGTTCATATGTGATTTTCTGACCTTTTTACAAAATCAATCATTAGTGCATTTTTTTTAAGGTGTTGTTCCATTAGAAACAAGGGGAGGGAGTGTGATAGAAAAATGCAGCTGATTGATGCTTTGTTACATTGATAGATTTAAGCAACCCGGTATCACGCTAATTTGTCCTCATAGTCATGAATTGTGTCCCGGAGACGATTGTCAAACTATTTGTGCAATACACACAACGACCAATGCATTTCAAATGGGAGATTTTATCACACTTTTTTCGAGCTAGACTGAACGACATTTAAACCAATGCATTTGAATTGGGAGATTTTATTCAACTTTAGAAGGGGGGCACAGGTAAATGTGTTACGGATACTCACCGATTTTTCAGATTTATGCCCCAGACCTCCTCAAAAACAAAAACTAACCACGTACCTTATGACGAAAGTACGCCACCACGGGGGGTGTGCTGACATGCTGACATTTATATGTCAGCATTTGATATACTATACGTATAGCCTTGTTTTTGTATTATAAATATGATAATATTGTCTGGTTATAGCGCTCCACAGTGAACTTTTTGAACAGCTCCGCATTTCAGGAAGTGAATTTCCCATTCATTCACACATTTCAGAAAATCCTTATACAAAGAATTAAACCTGGAACCAAGGAAACCAACTATGAAATGAATCATGACCATCAAACATTTGATTCAGAGCAAAATCAATCAATTATATAGGAGGGGCCAAATCGCCTCTACTCGTCGAGACAAATCCAACGGTGTCATGCATGTCCCTCTCGGTCAAATGGGCGGGGCTTAAATAGATCCTGACCTCTTTTTAACCTTTGACCTTTGCAGGTCCACGGTAGAGTTATGTGACAATCAAGGGCTCAATGACATGTTCTCATCAAGACAAAACAAACAAGCTATAGCTCAAACACCTCCAACTAACGGGTCAGGGTAGAGGCGCATAAATGTGACTTTATCGAGGCACTGAGGCCTTGCGGCTGTGCGGTCCATGCGGGTGGAGGTAGGGGGAAAATCAGGCATGAAATGACATCTACTCATTGAGACAAATCCAACTGTGCCAGGCACATTCCTCTCTGACAAAGGGGCAGGGCTTAAATAGATCCCGACCACTTTTTAACCTTTGACTTTTGCAGGCCTTCACGGTAGAGTTAGGTGACAAACAAGAGCTCAAATGACATGTTCTCATCAAGACTAATCAAACTAGATATAGATCAAACACCTCCAACTAACGGTTCAGGGTTGAGGTGCCTAAATGTAACTTCATTGAGGCACTGAGGCCTTGCGGCTGTGCGGTCCATGCGGGTGGAGGTAGGGGGCAGGCATGAAATTACATCTACTCGTCGAGACAAATCCAAAGGAGCAGGGCTTAACTCTGACCTAACCCTAACCATAACCCACATCTCCGCACATCCTCCCCTTCTCTCCTTTCTTCTCATCTCCACTCCTCTCTCCTCCACACATCCTCTCCTTCTTGTGTCCTCTCCTCTCCTCTTTTTCTTCCTCTTCCTCTCCCTCTCTCCCCGCAGCCTTCAGGGCGTGCCGAAAACTGGCCTTCCATGGCAGGTAGCTTGTCGAAAGCTGTCAGCCCCGATGAATAGTGATTTTGGCGCTCCATGAAAGAGCAGAGATCGGCCGGTCCATCAGCTGCGGGTGTGCTGCGGTCGAGGGGATCATCGCTGATGTGGGAGGGGCCGGTGGCATGGGGTCCTCCATAGTGTTGAGCTCTGGAGGGCGCTACAACCATGCCCGATGGGATAGACGCCATGACAGGAAGATTTGGCTTTAAAGATGAGTCTATTAGATGCATTAAAACTCTATGCTCCTCACCAAATGCCAGAATATAGATTAATGGACACCTCTCTCAGATTAATTTAGAGAGAGGTTGCCGCCAAGGTTGCCCTCTTCGCCTTATTTATCGAACCCATAGCACAGTCAATTAGGGATGACCATGTTATAAAAGGAATAATGGTTAGAGGTTTAGAGCAGAAGATTTGTCTATATGCGGACAACATGTTGCTGCATTCCTAGACTGATGTCTTCACCAAAATATTTTGGAAATATAAACTAAATGTACAAAAAACACAAATTCTAAGTTATAACTTTAGTCCTCAGAAAGACTTGCTAAATAGATTTGAATTCATATGGAACTCATCAGATATTTAGTACCTTGGGATTCAAATACCTGAAGACATTTCCAAAATATATGAAAGGTGTATATTACGGTCCCATAAGTAAAAACATCAAGTTAGATATTGACAGGTGGTCCCAACTGCCCTTAGATATGCATAATAGGATAGAAACAATAAAAATGAATGTACTTCCCAGACTATTGTTTTCCAATCCTTACCAGTTGTAGTAACACTAAAACAACTGCATGAATGGGACAATTTCAAAATTCATATGGGGGGGTAGAAGGCCAAGAATTCAATTCAAAGCACTGCAACTATCTAAAGAGAAGGGAGGTAGATCACTAGAAGAAGGATTTATTCATCACATGTTTTTTTACCACACACATGCGGAGGGTGACACACACACACACATGCAGGAGTAGCAAACGATGAGATACAGTCTCTGCTTTTATCCCATCCTGGCCGTCGTTCCTCCAGGGGCAGCAAGGAGCAGTGGGCAGCCCTCACTTCGTCAGCGCCCGGGGACCAATTCCAGGAGGTGGGTCCATGCCGTGGTGAGGGACAGGACAGGAAGTGTTCTGCACGTTTTTAGTCGGGGTCCTTATGTTGGAGGAGACCTGATGCGAACACGGGGAGAACGTGCAAACTCCACACAGAAAGGCCCCTGATTGGGAGATAACCCACCGGAGCACGGTGCCAACGGTGCCCCAGGCGGGCATCGAACCAAGGACCTTCTTGATGT
>OMKR01053812.1:0-10333 GCA_900302355.1 Cyttopsis rosea
GTGTCTTAAAAAAAAAAAAAAAAATATATATATATATATATATATTTATATATATATATTTATATTTATATTTATATTTTAAGAACGTGCGAACACAACAATGGATTTTCCTCATATGTGGGCGCTGCTTTCATTTCAAGGGCTCAACGCTTTGTTGTTTTTTGTTATGTCATAGAAATCGCACGGGCGTTCTGAAATGCAGTATTGAGCCATGCTATTGTTGCCATGCTGTTGTCATGTCATTCCCTCTAGGAAGTGATGAGTGGTTGACTGTGCTGTAGGTGCAGCGCACGGCCACATAATAACACTGTAATGGTTAATCCGGTGAACATGGCCTCAGTTCTTATTTGTTCCAGTCCAGACATATTCCCTATACCTGAAATTCACACCGTTACATCCCCCCTAGGGTTTTTAGAGCTG
The DNA here is from genome assembly GCA_900302355.1 of Cyttopsis rosea. NCBI lineage: Eukaryota > Metazoa > Chordata > Actinopteri > Zeiformes > Parazenidae > Cyttopsis > Cyttopsis rosea. The sequence goes on from OMKR01053812.1 coordinate 421, forward strand.
CAACGATTAGTCGATTAATCGATTAGTGGCCAGTTGCTAGTCTTTATTTTTATTATCATTATTATTATTTTTTTAAGAAGAAAATTTCCAAATTCTCTGATTCTTAAATGTGAATATTTACTTGTTTCCTTATTACTGTATGATTGATAGATAGATAAATAAATAGATAGACTTTATTCATCTCTGGAGGGGGGTTGCATTGTTTACAGCAGGTGACATCACGTCAAGAGAATAGGGAATAACAATAAAGTAAATAAGAATAAATTATTGACAGTAGAGCTGCAACCATTTGTTATAGTTGCCAACTATTAAATTCATCGGCAACTATTTTGATCGATTAATCGTTTTGAGTCATTTTTTAAGAAGATATTTTCCAAAATTTATCTCTGATTCCAGCTTCTTAAATGTGAATATCTTCCGGGTTTCTTTAGTCCTGTGTGACAGTAAATTGAATATCTTTGGGTTGTGGACCAAACAAGCCGTTTGAGGACGTCGCCTCGGGCCTTCGGGGAACGGCGATCGACATTTTTCAGCATTTTCTGGACAAAACAACCGATCGATTAGTTGAGAAAATAATCGACAGTTGCAGCTCTAATGGTCTTATTTTGTGTGATCGCCTGGCCAGACTGGAATGACGTGTTTTGACCCTTTAGGCTGGACTTGTGGACCTTGCTCACAGATTATGATATAAGCAAATATTAGGTTAAAAAGTCACAAAAACAAAAATCACCCATGGCCAAGTGAAACAAACTATTTGTGGGAGTGGCTGACATTGTGCTGTCATTTTGCTGTATAAGTTTGTTTTTAACATTTATCCATGTAGAGGTTTGTAATATATTGTAGAGGCACAAACCCATAATTTAAAATCTAGATTATAATGTTTCTCATGAGCTATTTTATTTACACTCCTGTGACAATTAAGCATAACATTTATAACCGATGAAATTCAATTTTTTTTAACTGGCTTTAAGAGACACAACTCCAGATCGTCTGTCGAGGAATCCAGCCGCAGTGCTCGCCATCGACTGTCGCTGTTTTGGGAATGAATGGATAAAGACCAAACAGATGGCATTGTTTTCAGTTGAACGGGCCTGAAAGGGAAAATATTTATTTGAATTCATTATCACCACCTATGGGAACATATTTTGCTGCTGCCTGCCCTTGACCCCTGGGACTCTGTGGGAACGGCTTGCACTGGTTGATGTGGCAAATTCGGCTCTGTCTGGCTGGTGACACTTGAATCCCACAGTACCTCACCTCCGTCTCTGTGCAGGCTGCCAGTCCATCACATGACACAACTTATGTTTTCAGGGTTCAACTACAGGGCTGTGTGTGTCTCTCAGCAGGAAATTAGATTTTACAAGATAGAGGAAATACTGAATCCCTTTCAGAGAGAGAAATTGCTGGAAAAACAAATGCAACTTAAACAGTAGTTCAATAAAACCTGGGTTTCTTTTGCAGATTTTTTAGTGACATTGGTTTTGTAATGAGTCAGAATTTTTATTAGTAGTGTTCGATAAGGCCATATTGTTCCCCTACAGCAATTATTCCAATTTTCTATCAACTAATTTCAGATCAGCGATGAGGAGCAGGGCTATGACCTTGACCTGTTCTGCATACCAAAGCACTACGCCACTGATTTGGAGAGGGTTTACATCCCACATGGACTGATCTTGGACAGGTTCGTGTCTCTTTTTTCCCCTTTATTTATATATATATTTTTAACAATTCATAGCATAGCATGACGTGTGGCTCTGAGGTCACAACAGTACAATTATTTAGCATTTTGATTTATAAATTTTATAAAAACGTTCTGGGGGCCACATACACATACCACATACAATGGTATTGTGCAGATGACTGAAGAGAGGTGGAGGGTAGTATATGTATTATTTGTAACCCCAATTCACCCCAAAAGCGTCAAGTCACGCAGCACGTCTCGTAGTTTGTCGATTCATCTATTCACACTGGGTCCGTCTTCATTCCGTCTACGACGCGCTGCTGGAAGCAGCACTCTCCTGACTTTCTATCACTGAAACTACTAATTGTGGGTAAGTGAATCTTTGCTTTCATTTTCAACCCTTTGCTTTTCATTTCATTCGCATTTGGAGTCTTGTTTATTAACTAGTTGGGTTAGTTTGTGAGTCTAGCGTTCATTGTTTATTACAGCAGCTTCTGGCTTGAATACAATGCGTTTTATCGCTGGAATGAGTGATCTATGTATACATATTGCGGCTATTTACAGGAGGAAGGCGGTGACGGTTCTTCTTCGTGGGTGCGAAGGCGGGGGCGCCAGCGGTGGATTCGTCCCATTAACCAGGAGGAGGAGGATGCAAGGAGATTTTCACAGTCTATATATGTGTATTTATTGAGCTGTTTTCTATTATTTATAAAGTGTTTTCTGATTTGTTTTTTGTTATCAGTTATTTGTGGTTTGATTATTAAATGAAGAAAAGCATGCAATGGAAAAACATATTAATAGCTTAATAATACCTTATAAATAAATTGACAGATTTTGTTACTACAAAACTCTATTTCTTGACAAGTCAGTTTGACTAGAGCCCACATGTAGTGTGTTGCCGACAGGTACAGTATACCAGACAAATAATGTCTATAAAAGTACTTATGAAGTAAGTATGAAGTCAAATCTATTCCTGGGCGTGGTTTTCCTGCTGGAATAATATTTCCTTTACATAAGAGGTTTAATTTGTTGTGGGGAAAAAATTATTAGTTTGTTAAATTAACTCCACGTTAGGACTGCCTGGACTCAGTGGTTTTATATATGTGGTTGATGCATACCAGGCTTGGTAATTAAATATTTTCACTAAATACATCTTTTGAATGGACCTCTATGGGAATTTTACTCTTCAGTTTACACGTGCAGCCCGGAAAAAGCGTAAAAGGCGTGAGGGGTCCAGGAGCCTCCCAGGAGCTCCTGATGCATAGTTGGTGTGAATTGCAACATAGATTTACATGCCAGCGAATCTGAAGCGTTGATGTGCCGCTAACGTGATGCTGACGTGACGCTCTTGGTGTGAATTGGGGGTACGCTTTGGAGATGATGTATGCAGTCTATTTGCTTAAAGGTGGAGTATGTAGAATTAACGGCATCTAGCGGTGAGGTTGCCGATTGCAACCAATGCATGTACGAGAAGCTACGGAGGCCGCGAAACTCGCAAAAGGCCCTCTAGAGTCAGTGTTTGGTTTGTCCCGTTCTGGGCTACTGTAGAAACATTGTGCAAAATGGCAGCCTCTGGACCCGGTCCTTATGTGTGTGTATATATAAACGTCTCATTCTAAGGTAATGAAAACACAACGATTCTTATTTTCATGGGATTATACACTAGTTAAAACATTCTTATGAATATTATATTCCATTTCTGCCAAGTCCGTTCCGCTAGATGCCCCTAAGTTATACACACTGCACCTTTAATCTAAGGAAGCAAAGAATTGCTTGTGGTTTGCTCTAAAGAATATTCTTAGAAGTAGACATAAGAGAGTGTTTATAAAATAGGTAGAGGAAGTGGTAAATGAGCAGAAAACAATGGTGCTTCTTTTCACGCCCCCACATTCATTTCATACTGTTCTCGACTTCCTTCTACTATATTAAATAATGTTATATTATACTTTGGTCATTATACCACCATGTATTATAAATCATTATAAATTGTATATACTTTACTATATACTTAACCATACTTATACCTTAATTATTGCTGTTATAACTGGTTGACACTTTCTGTAATGCTATTGTGATGCCTCTACACATTAAGCATTACATTAGACTCACTACTACTAGTTTGCATAGTGCTACTCCATGTTAGCTCTGTGGAGAGATGTGTACATATGTAATTAATATTTTATATATACATCTTATCCCTTTCTCGACTTGTTTTTTTTTTTGCGGCTGTGACGCCTGCATTTTCCCACTGGGATTAATCAAGTCTTATCTTATTTTATCTTATTTTATCTTCCATGACTCTAGGACAGAGAGGCTGGCCCGGGAGATCATGAAGGATATGGGCGGGCACCACATCGTGGCGCTCTGTGTGCTCAAGGGCGGCTACAAGTTCTTTGCCGACCTGTTGGATTACATCAAAGCCCTGAACAGGAACTGTGACCGTTCAATCCCGATGACCGTGGACTTCATTCGCCTTAAAAGCTACTGTGTAATATTTGCTTTTTATTGGTCTATACGTTTTCATTTTTACACTCACTAATTGGTTCATATGTTTTCTTATTGTACCACTGATTATTCATCTAGTTTTAGATTACTCTAACCAGTCAAAGCTTTGTCCACCTTTTGCAACAATCTGTCGTAGTTGGTTTTTCATATTATATGCACCATATGAAATAAAGTTAGATTGCATAGCATTCTGATATCCCCCTTTGGGAAACTAAGTCCTGCCACCAGTACATAATCTGGGTTTAGAGTGAGTCTGTATTATGAAGCAAATTCTGCTTTGAAACTTCTTGTCTATGTGTATTAACAGATTGACGTCGCTCACCCTTTAAAGCTTGTGGACATTTGGATAATCTGACCTCTTGTGTTTTCTATGTCTTTACAGAACGACCAATCGACAGGTGAAATCAAAGTCATTGGCGGTGATGACTTGTCTACACTGACCGGAAAGGTGAAAAATGACATATGCATGATATTTCCTAAAATTGTTATATCAGTTAATATTGCTGAATGATTTATGTGACAATAAAATCTTGGCAAATATTTGAAATTCTATCAACATTTGGACTAGTTTAAGTTGCAGCGCTCGTGTTTAATAAATTTTGATTTGTCATGGCTATTTAAAGCCATTATTCAATTATCATCATTTTTACAGGAGCTAAAATTGTGATTATGTAATAATTTCATATTTAATGCACAGACCTTACAGAGATTTCTTGGTCTGTCTCGACATTGAGAACATTTTCGGTGTTCGTAGGGAAAACACATCTCTCAATACTAATTTTACAACCTCTCCAAATGTGCATTTGTCCAAAGAAATCTGCTTTTCATTCTATGGCCCACACCCACAACACAAGTGGTTTCAGGGAATGTTGTCTTCTAGAATTACAACACAGTTCCAAAGGTCACAGCCATGGAAGAACATAGAAGTTTACCTTCACAATGGAACTTTGAAATTTGTTGACTTTGTTACTTTTTGGCCAATGTCTAGTCAAACCTCTTTTTTCTCTTGTCCCACAGAATGTCCTGATTGTCGAGGTATGTTCCTTTTTAATTCTCTTTATTGATTCATATCTCATTGCATAGCCCGTCATTGATGTGGGGTCTTCTCTTTTTATTCTAAGGACATTATTGACACAGGGAAGACGATGAAGACATTATTGGAACTCCTTAAGCAGTACAATCCCAAAATGGTCAAAGTAGCAAGGTGATGTATAGTCTTTCAGATTTTGGGGCTGACTGGAAACACCACCCAGGGCTCCAGCAGACAGTCCTGTGCTTGTTCTCACGGTGTTCCGCGCAGACAGTCCAGTGGAAATACGCGTTGCGTCACGCAGCTATCTGATGTGGAAATCCGGACATGTGATAATTATGTTTTTCCCCTCCACAGTTTGCTGGTGAAAAGGACACCGAGAAGTGTTGGATACAGACCAGACTGTAAGTTTCAATAGAGCTTAATGTGATTGTTAATTCAAGATGAACATTATCCTAACATCAGCTGATACATTTGTTTCAAAGAAAGAGAAGAAATATATTTATCTTTTCTGTTTGTTTGTTTTTTTGCCTTTAGTTGTAGGATTTGAAGTCCCTGACAAATTTGTGGTGGGATACGCGCTAGACTACAATGAGTACTTCCGAGATCTAAATGTAAGTGTAATAAATTTAAATGATAAATCTGTAGCAGTTTTTTATTTTCGAAAACTATTGATTCGCAGTAAAAGTCTGACTACTGTCTCTATCTTTATTTTTCAGCATATTTGTGTCATTAGTGAGACCGGAAAGGAGAAGTACAAGGCTTGAAGAGGACTTGAGAGTTATCATGTCTTCTAATTCCATCTGATGTTGCACTTCATTTAATATTAATATTTGATTTCTTTATATTTGACACTGAAAATATTCAGGCAAGTGCAGCTTGTGTCACATGGGTTTTATTCTCAGGGTTGCAGGTTAGTAACTGCTTTAGCGATAATCCTGAAATCCTGAAATTTGCATTACCGGTTTGTCATGCCACACTCTATCCTCTATTGTATGTGATAGATCATACACTTTTTAAATGCCTTGGCTAGAGCCTCTCTGTGAAACAGCAGGGAGGCCAGCTTTACCAGAATTTGGTAAAATTGCTTTTGCCCACATGAATGACTGATTTAATTTATTCACAGCAATGCTGCTAGATGAAGGATGATATCTGATGTATTATGCTACTCCAACAGCTTTCCATTTGATAAATGGTATCTTATATTGCGCTTTTCTAATCTTGCGACTGCTCAAAGCGCTTTACAGTACATGCCACACATTCACCCATTCACACATCAGATGGCGGCAGCAACCGTGCAAGGCGCACACCTGCTCAACGACAGCAGTTAGGGGTTCAGTGTCTTGCTCAAGGACACAAAATATTGCTTTCATCTGAAGACATTGTACCATTATCAACATTGTGTAAAATTCAGGAAAACAATTCTGTTCAACCAAGCATTTCATCATACGTTGTGTCATATATTACTATTATTCAGATGTTTCAAAGTAAAGTAGATGTGTACACAGTAAGCAAGCACCTTTTCAAAATGACTGATTATTTGGTCTTCAAAACTGAAATTTCACTATCTCTGAAGACAGTGACCAGACAGGCTGTAAAAAAAAATTTTTTAGGATCCTGTGGAGAAGCCTTTATTTGGTGGGGAAACAGGTTTCACTTTGGCTGTTGTTTAGATTGTATATTTAGACACTTGAAAAAGTCTGCCAATTTCAATAAGACAAACTAAACTATTTATCCTGAACTACTGTCAACAAGAATTGGTTTTTAAGATTTACGATTTCATCAAAAGGTGTATTTGAATTCAAATTGCATTTGAAATTATTAGAAAATAAATAATAATAAATATATTGTTAATAATAAATATATTTATAAAAAAAAAAAAAAAAAGCAATTTATGGTTGTACCATTAATATGTGGGAAGCTTATTTGAAGTCTTGACTTCCTGGTTGGTAAGGTGTAGGTGGTGTGGTCCACACTACGCCAGTGACCAGGACAGTTCAATCACATTTCTACTTTCAAAACTAGTGGGAAGATGCACTGTCGAAATAAAAGCAGGCCAAATTGGTATATATGTAATATATGACAATTACATTTATTCTGGTTAATATCAAATTACCCTTGAAGAACAAACATTAAAAATATAATGTTATATATTTAAAAAAAATATTGACATGACATGCCAAACAAAATACTAAAGAATAATGAATCGATAATGATAATGACCATACTTTCAGCAGTAATGACCACTAATTCCAGTAAGAAAAAATATTTAAAATATATATATATATTTTTTTACAATAAACCTAAATATACCTATGCATTTAGGTTCATTGTATATTGCAAAATTAATATTTTTGAAAATATACTTGACAATATATAGAAAGTGTCTATAGACGTCACCTTGCTGGAACAAGCTGCCATATTGTGAGGATCACTCGCATTGACTGAATGTCGGTCTGCAAAGTTTTGAATCAAAAGACGTCTCGGAAGTCTTGTTTGGTGAAAAGCTGCCACAGAAAAGCCTGCAACCATCTTGCGTGAAACCCCGACCCTTCTTTTTCTCGCTTCCTTTCTCCATCTTTGTACATTTCGTATATTTTAGTTATTTCTCTATGCAATTGAATGGAAGCGCTCCTCCCAAAATGGCGACCGGAGTCCATAGCAACGCATAGCAACCGTCAAACTTCACATTCTCTGTATTCGGTATATTTTGCCATATATTGCAAATATATTATGAATTGAATAAGATATTTATTTCAAGCATTATGCCTGGGCCGTCTCTTGATTTTACTGTTTGGTGTAAATATATGTGAAACCACAATAATCATCAGAAGAGGGTTTAAGGAGAAAAAGGCAGGAAGTCAGCCACGGTGGTGCCCTGTTGCACTGCAGACCTCCAATGGACGACGATTCTCAATGGTTGGATGATCAAATTGTTTTCCGAGCCAGAGACGGGAGCCATGTGAGGTAAAGTGTCGGCGCTAAAACACGGAGGAGGTGGTGATGCCTGGAGCTCAGCGGGAGGCAGGGGGACACGGCCATTGTGGCCGGTAGCGATGCGAGACACGCGGACGATTCGTTCGTGGTGAACGATTTCATCAACAATAGTGATCGTCCGCCAAAAACGGATAGCCGTCCGCTGGGCGGGCTGTATAACCTGTCAAATAGAAGCCTCAGGAATGGAACCAAGTCATTTTGAGGCAGAAACAACCTTTCAGCCACAAGGTGGGAGCTGCAATCACTTTTTGGCAAGTGCAAAACGACATGTTACTGGTTTTGGCCCCTTTTTGAAAGGTATTTACAGGTAACAGGTAAAAGTGACTGGGTAGGTTATAATCTTTAAAATAGAAGCCTCATGAATGAAACCAAGTCATTTTGAGGCAGAAACAACCTTTCAGTCACAAGGTGGGAGCTACGATCACTTTTTGGCGGGCCACCGGCAATAGAGTGAATTTTCGACTGACAAACGTATACTTTTTTGTTAATTTTTTTGTTGTAAAATTATTACTTTTGACTAAATGTAAGTACAAGGCCAAGACAAGGCGCTTGGCATAACTAATATTGAATGTTGCCATTCATTCCACCAAAATGAATAGCATGGGTGGAATTATTTTAGTTGTTTTAGTTTCCCGTGTTGCATTTTATCCACCCAAATAAATAATTGTGACAGAATTTCCATTGACAATTTAACAGAGCTGTGACTCGTTCACCGGAAGTCATTTTTCGTTCACCAACCGAATCGAACGGCTCTTCCTTTTACCGAGTGAGTCGTTAAGAGCTGAATCTGAAAAACGAGTCGAATCTTTCACCGCCAGTCGCTAGTGGCGCTAACCCGAGCTAGCTAGCTATCTAGCTAGCGGGCTGGGCGGTGGGACCTGCTGTGGAGAGATTAGCCTTAGCTTCCCTTAGCTCGGCTAGCTTTAGCATCAACTGGTAGCGTTGTTAAATTGAGTTTAACCCGCGCCAGAGATACACAAAAAGGACAACCGCCCGTTTGGCTAACAGGCCGGTAGGTTGCGCTTAAACCGCCAGCATGCTGCATAGTGCCGTGTAGCTAGCCCCACACTACACTGCGCCGGGCACTGCGCGGCGTGTAGCCGGGGCATGCTAACCGCCAGCGGGGGAAAGTTGGTAGCCGCTCGTAACGTTATCGGAAAAACGTTTGCGCCGTTGAAATGTAGCTTCAAGAGCGGACCTGGGTTTTGGAGTTAGCCTGAGCTGGAGTGGAGCTTCGCCGGAGGCCCCGTGCTGGATGTGCGGAGGAGAGATAGTTTGTTGGGTTAGTGGAGCTAAAACAAAACAACAACAAAATGAACAACCCTGTGGTGATGCCCCAGGAAAAGATGGAGCTGGATCTGGAAATACCAACTTCGCTAGTTCAGAGCGATGGACATCTGAGGAGATCCAACAGCGCTCCCATGATAAATGGCCTGAGGTTGTTTTATTTATTTAATATTGTTGTACTTGGTAAAACTAAGGTTGTTTGATTTTGCCTCCCCCTCCCCCAACAAGACCCCATCGTGTGTGAATTGGTGCCGGTTCCGATGAACTCATGTCAGGTTTGCTTTCTTGTGTCTTGTCGTTGCAGTGATAACTCTCAGGTGTTCCAGCGAGAGGTTCTGCGAAACAGGAGAAACAGCACAACTGTTGTCAACAGGCCCAACATGGTATACACCTCTTGGATGATACACACCCGA
>OMKR01053841.1:3599-13957 GCA_900302355.1 Cyttopsis rosea
CCCCCCCCCGTGGGTGGACGTGTTTGCGCACCACCCGTGGCCAAGGGGTATCCTTTACACGTTCCCACCATTAGTGATACTGTCAGTGATACTGGTATCCCCCGATACCAGTATCCAGTACCAGTATGGGACACTTTGGTTCACGGAGCTCCAGCCATTGATCGTGACAGGGCCATAGCAGATCCCCAAGATCTGTCGTGATGCACTGTCGCAGGCCGGGGTTTCGCTAACGGCCTGGTGTTTAGTCACACTCTCGTAAAGTGATGGTTGGCCAGGATCGTGGTGTGCGTATTTTAAGTTCACTATCGGCCTTGCCTTTCCCTGCATTCAGTCTTCACCCTGGACCGTTATGCAACTCAGGTGTGTTCAGGTCCAGTGGGGAGTCTCCACCCCTGGTATACCAATAGGAGCATAGCCCCTAAGGGGCAGAGCCTCCTGACATAGAACGAGAGTTACTGTAGCTTTGTAACTACAGTACAATGAAGGAGGCGTAGCCCCTTAGGGTTGGACCCCACTGGACCCCATCAGCGTTGCTGAATTGGTTTCAGGGGACAAGATGGCGGACCTTCCAGGTTAGATAGGGCTATGCTGCTCCATCCTGATTGTCTGAGGCAAGTGGATGAACACATTTTCAGTACTTGCGCCTGTGCAGTGGCGATATACCAATAGAAGTGTAGGCCCTAAGGGGCTATGTCTCCTTCATAAAACTGTAGGTACAATGCTACAGTAACTCTCATTCTTGATGATTAAATTATGAATAAAAAGTGGCATTGCAGGTTGAGAATTTGAACTCCACTTGCAGATTAACTCCTAGATGCAATGGCATACAAATTCTCTGTGTTGTATGCCAAACATGTTGACAGCACAGTTTAAAAAAATGAGAAGAAAAAAATCTTCAAGTTAATCATCTCTGGAAGAGCATAGTAGGCCATTTTTATGATATAGGAAATCCTTTCCGACACATGAGTCGACTTCCTCCTGATCGACTTAAATATTCATATTACATTATGAAATTGCTAGTTTGAAACAATTGTCAATCATTGTTCTAAATGTGCTTATTAGCATCCTGTCATTACATTCTAGCATTGTTTAAAGGGCGTTATATAAAGGCTGTCATATAAAGTGTAAGCCCATTTTCTAAAATTATGATTCCAGAGAAAACTATCATATACTGGGACAACAAAAGACAAAATCCCATATGCATTACATAGAAGCATGTACACATACAAAGCACAACATATCCTTTTTTTCAGTTGGTTAAAGCTTCTCTTTTTTTTCATCCCAGGGACTAAATCCCATTCTGCTCTACCAAAAGATCCACTCAGATGTCAGTTGCTAGGAGCTTTAGAGGCTCTGTGAGGTCAGTATTAGTGTGTGTGTGTGTGTGTGTGTGTGTGAGTGTGTGTATAGTGTTTGCTTGGTGCATTTTTGACAGACCACTTTAATGAAATTTGCTTGATGCTTTTCATCCATTCACTCATCCCGCTCTTTCCCGTCTCTCTCTCCGCCCTCTTTACTGAGTCGCCTTTATAGTCCCTTTATTTCACGCTGCTTCCAAAATGAAAGTCTAAATTGTTTTGTATTCTCATCAAAGGGATGAAGGGGAGGGGGCTTGCTGATTGCACCACATTTGAATTGAATGGTGACGAATGCATTTGGAAATTACAAAATCTCCCCGTCCCATCCATCCGAAAATAACATCACACATTCATAGTTCAAAGAGAATAAATTGTGATGGAAATTTGTCTTGAGGCTGTATTTTTTTTTTATTCCGCGATGTGGGCCAAATGTTTGCTCCGTCACCTCTCCAGCTGTTCATCAGTCTGCTCACCACTCACCGTCCGTTCAATATCCAGCGATCTCCACTGTTTACAGATTCAGTGAAACAAATTCATCCATCAAACTGTCTGTCGATATTGATAACAAAGTCAAAACTATCCAAAAGTCTCAAGCTTCCCGTTCTCCTTAAATTAAAGTCGACGTGTATAGACTTATAATATTCAGCACAGAGTCTGCCATCTGTTGGCTATCACTTGTGTACCATGTACCTTGCTACGGGCACCATAAAGACACAATCACACACATCCCATATATCATGAATCATATTTGGTATATTACAACAAGCGCTTGGTTTTAGCTCTTGGTGCACTTTCCTCAAGCCACCAAGCACACAAAGAGACTACAAAGAGAGTTTCTGCTAGGGAGGAGATGAGACACCACGGGGGTCTCCCCTTGACGAAGTCTGTTACACGTAATGGGTTATGCACAATGGGGTTGCCAATTTCCAGACAATTTCCATTATTTTCAAATCTCAATCAGCACTAAGGGCTTTCCGGTGCTATAGCCCCATCAGAATTTTGCATAGCACCGGTGCAGCACCCCAAGGATTTCCTTAAAAAACGGATTACTTTGCCACATGGATAATTGCGATCAGACACAAAACAAGCGCAAATTGCACTCTTCTGCAAAACTTTTTGGGAGTGCTTGTGCTGGCATACAGTATCATTAGCGCAATTCCTTTTGTGAATCGGACGCTAAGACGCCGCAGATAGCCGGCGCAATTGATGCACAATTGATTGTGCTATTAGTGCCAGTGCTATTAGCTTTGTTCGCCCCCAACTGTTTGCATCCTAATTCCACTTCATGTCCAACCAAATGTAGAAGTGCAATGTTTGGGTAAACTGAATGATGACTGAATGTTGGAGAGAACGCTCAGCTTTAGGTGGCAAAGCCCGCACAGAGGGTTGCTACAGGAGTCTGGCGTGTAGACATAGTGTGTATCGGTCCTTAATGTGCTATGCTATGTGCGGTTACTGACACTAATCAAAACTGCAAGGTTTGATTGAGGCTGCACAGACACATTCCTGCAGGTACTATGTAGTATGAGTATAGTGAATGTATGTATGAGTATTGTGTGTAGTGTGTATAAATACAAGAAAAGAGAGTTTGGTATATGTGTGTATGTTATTTAATATGTGTAATTGTCAAGAATGCTTTCAAAAGGTTTGGAAAATGGCATCGCGGAGTCGCTGACACAGGCTTGCGACTTGATGTTATGCAAACACAAAAGCCAATAATTTGTATTAAGTGTCAGGCTAAGTCAGTATATAGTCAGGCTAATGTGCAGCGAAGAATCAAACATACTGTGAAACACCCAGAATCCCTGAAATCTTGCCTTGGATGGGTCACACAGAGGTGACAGGCAGCTAAACTTTTTAACTGTTTCAGGCCTGGCTGAGCAGAGCCAATTTTGTGCAGCTACACCGTAGTGGCTGCGAAGACAAAGCACAACTAAATGTGTGAACAATCTAGCCAGTGGATCAGAGAGCAACATTTATGGGCAGACATACTAGCAGCCTCTCTCTCAAGTCCGTTGACAATTGAATGGATTATTGAACTTCTCTGAAGCAGGAGCAGATAGACCCAATCTGTGGTCAACTGGAATGACATTTCATGATGTTTGATAACATATGACATTTGATGACGTATGGATACTTTTTTTTTACAGGCCAGATGTATACTTGATTTAACACCTTGAATTGAAGAGGTGCTAAGAAATCCCTAGTTTGTGAAAATAGTTTAGAGTTTATGAAAAAGGACTTCTTCTCAATCTCAAATCAAATCTACACAAATAATTTCTAAAGATAGATAGATAGATAGATAGATAGATAGATAGATAGATAGATAGATAGATAGATAGATAGTAGTGATTAAAAAAGTTTGGCTCGTTTTGGAGATTTGGCACTTTTCGAGTGATTAATAACATCAGTTCAATTTTCCGACTCCTCGCTCGTTTGATTCAGTTGGTGTAATGAGTCAGAAGACAGATAGATAGATAGATAGATAGATAGATAGATAGATAGATAGATAGATAGATAGATAGATAGATAGATAGATAGATAGATAGATAGATTGCATGAAAGCAGCAACTAGTTACTAGAATAAGTCAAGAACACACACATAATTGATTGTTGAAGTTAGTAAAATTAGGTCCTCAAGAACATTTCTGTCTCCATTCATTCTATTGACGCTAGAATTTACTGAAAATAACAGTTTTCCTACCTTTGTGTCTCTAAAACCAGTTTGTCTGTGAATATTAATAAAGAGATCCCCAGGGAGATACATGGAATGATTTTAAGTCAGATAGTAAGTGTTGATCAAACATGGGGTAAAGACAGTGGGAGTGTTGAAGCCCGACAAGAGATAAATATCCATTTGTTGTCTGGATGATAACCCGCTGAGTGGGTTTTGTGAATCTGTCTGGAGTGATTTAAGGAACAAACTAAACTAAAGCTTTTGGCGTGGCAGTTGTAATCAACATCACTTATTCTCTGAAAATGTACTATCCAATCAGTTTTGAAATATTTGGACTCATTTGGATACAGGGGAACACTTATAACAGTCAGGAAAGCAGATGTACGCACTGTGATATTGAATCAATTGACAGATGATTTCTGCAGATGAGCGGAAATCGGGCCATCACTGTGAAGACGTGCACGGTCTTCCTCGAATAATTTATCTGTGAAAACAGATGAACATCCACAAGTACACATGTTTTATAGCTTATTTGGTCTTTCTATCGAAGAATGACACACGGAAATCATATATTCGTATATTAATTGTGGATCCTTGAAGAGTAGAGGTAGAGTACAGTAGAGTAGAGCAGGGGTAGAGTGGAGGGAGCTAGAGTAGACACCCTTGTCACTCTGGAGGAATGACATGTCTATCTCCATTTTGGAGTAATGCACTACTGTTTCATTTCCGTTTGAGGGATGTAGCATTAATTGTGTATTCAACTAGAGCTTTTACTTGAACATATGTTGTGATAGATCAAATGAACATCAAATAGTTTCATAGTGTGATTAAAAAAATTCTCTCTGGTCAATACTCAAACATAATAGCAACAACCAACAATAATGAGTGAAAGGTGTTTTTCATAGTACACATGCTGTTAAGTTGATAGTAGGTTAAGTTTTAACTGCCAACCACACAGATTTCCAAAGCACACAATAAACGCCAGTGCTTTTACCACCTCCTAATGTAATTTTGTAACATTACTTATTCTGTATAAAACAATAATATTTCCTCTATAATAAATCAAATCTTAGATTTCCATAACCCTTATAACCATCGATGGCATTGTTTTGGGTGGGATTGACACACATTTCTAGTCTTAGAAACAAGTGAAAATTTTAATTGAATACACAAGCTCCCATCTTGTAATTGTATATATCATACAAATAACATATAATAATACAATATTATAAGATGCTGATAATGGTGGAGCGGAATAATCTTAATATTCATTCTTTCGCGAATTTATGTTGCACGTTCCTTATCATGAGATGTAATGCAGTGAAGCATCAACAGTCCTGCTTCTCTGCACTCGATTCTGGTGGCCTTGCGGTGCCCGACCTAGAATACTGGCTCTTCAGTGGTGTACTCATAGTCAAGCTGCACGGCACATAGCTGGCACATATCTATAATTCAACATTATGCCAAGGATTAGAGGGAGAATGGCAGCAACAGAGAAATAAAAGTGAGAGAAGATTCTGAGTGGGGAAAAGGAGAAGCCACCAGGCTCATTTACACACACATATACAGTATACACACAGTGTATGTGTGTGTCTGTGCATGTGTGAGAAAGTGTGGTCAAATACAGGCCCATACTACAAAATGCACAAGCATAAGGGTGGGCATAAGGGCACACTCATACAGTATATTTATAAATACTGTATACATACATATAGTGGCGCCCCGGGGGTGCTGGGACTCCAGCCCGCAGCATCCCCTGGGGCGGAGGGGGAGGAGTCTAGAAGCTTCTAGACTCCTCCTATAAATAGCACCTGAGGGGAGGAGCTAGTGAGTTTCTGAGTTGATGTTGAGCTTTGAAAGTCTCTCCTTCAAGAACCGAAATGCTACATTGGTGTCAGAAGTGCTGGAGGAGAATGGCTTCAATGCTGAAGGACACTTTCACCGCAGGAGCGAGAACCAAGCCACTTCACCCGCGAGTGCCCTATTAACTAGAATCGGGAAGCGCAATGAGGGGCCCGCTGCCCAGTCCCCCCCCATCCAATCGAGCTCATCAGCGACGAGGCCAGACGCACAGACTCTACGTTGACTGTACACTTGGCGGAACCCCCTGCAGAGCCTTGGTGGACACGGGGTCCACCATCTCCCAGGTGCGCCCCGAGACCCTACTGCTAACTGCAGGCCATCACCGACAAAAAGGCAATGATGCGGGGGAGAGGGCTGGTCCTGGCCACCGTTGCCGGCAGCAGTGTCGACCACCCCTTCTGGCTGACAGACATCCAGGACCACTGTATTATCGGCCTGGACCTGCTAGACAAGTGGGGAGCTGTAGTGGACAGTCCCTGGGGCCTGTCTAGCCCCAGGGATGTCCACTACAGACATATACCGCTACAGACATCCACTACAGCTCCCCTGGAGCTCTAGTGGAATATAATATTCATAAGTATGTTTTAATCCCATGAAAATAAGAATTGTGGTGTTTTTGTTACCTTAGAATGAGCCGTTTATATCGCCATAAGGAGCAGGTCCCCTTCCACGGAGTACGCCATGTTGCCCAGTAGCCCTCTTTTCTATGCCAAACCACATCATCACATAAATCACATCGATCAGATGTGTGGAATTTTATATCGTATCAATATAATAATAAAATATAATTATAATAATATAATATAATATAATAATATCATAATATAATAATATCATATCATATCGCCACAATTCATCAGAATGGTTACAGAGATTAAGTCAACCTCCACACATGAATACAGCTCTCATTTTGGTTTTGCTCAAACCCAATTAGGACCCAACCCTCACCTCCAGTTATACTGTAGACCCATAAGCCTAATTAATTTTGATTTAAAGATCATTAGTAAAACACTACCCAACAGAATTGAAAAAGTCCTTTCATACACCCAGACCAAACAGGCTTCATCAAGGGCAGACACCAGCAATATGCGCCGTTTATTCAGTCCACACACACTCAATTGATACACCCAAGCACAGGTGTGTAAGTGGTCACACACCCTGTGGGTGTTTAATTTAGCATGGCTGGCATTTCCACGCTTCCTGTGTTGAAATTAAGCCTTTTTGTCAAGATGGCCATCTGCCTAATAAAGTCCGCTAATAAAGTCAAAAGTGAACGCACTGCAAAAAATAAATAAATAAATCTATCAATGGCGAAAAAAGGACAAAAAAATTAAGAAATTATGGCAGATATACTTTGAAATTAGATAATTTTACTTAAATGATAGGTTTGCCATATTTCAACTCAGGTTGTATTGAAATGTTAGTTGCCTTCATACAGTAGCACAACCTGGCAGAACTTAAGGCTCTTCTGCAGCTTCTCGCTGTGCTTAAATGCAGTCCATTATAGCTAAGTATGACTGTCTGACTATATTGTGAGCATCCTGTTTTTGAAAAGGAGATTTAATGTATATTTTAGACATAAACCTTTGCCCCATTAGACTGGATTCATGCACAGTGAGAAGCTGCAGCAGAGCGGCTAATTTCTCAATAGTTAAGCATTAAGAGAAGTTGTGTTATGAACACAAATAAGTGATGGGAACCGTCAAAAGTCTGCTGTTCCCTTAAAAAAGATGCATATCTCAGCTTCAGGAAAGCCTACAATTAGCTTTTTTTTTTAAAGAAAGTTGAAGACATATTATCTCAAACTTACTTCCATTTCCAATTTCCTGGGAGTAGAGAATAAGCTCTTGTAAATGACGAAAACATAGAATACAGAAAACAAACCTTTTTTTTATTTTCTGTGACGGTAAGACATTTTTTCCTGTGCTGATTTGAAGCATTGGAATGTGATGGAAATGCAAGGCCTGTGCAGATGCTCGGGGTCACGGTTTCCTCACGCGGGGCAAAAAACCTCAGTCAACCGCAGAAAGTCTTCGCTCTTCATTAGATGACGGTACTTTGATCTGAACACCTCAGTAGCCTCTGATAGAACAGAGGGGGAGAGTAATTGGACGGGCGCAATTTAGCTGACACTCTCCAGATGCTCGCAAGAGGAGTTCCATTCACCCGGAATTTCTGGATATAACTCACAGGGACGTGTTTCATTCGTTTTTTGTTCGTTATTCCTCAGCTGCTGAGAGAGAGAGACGTTTTTTCCTTGAATGATTTTCATTCCGTCGTCGTTGTAGACAGGTGTAACGACCGGAGCAGAAGAAAGACTGGTGGAAGCAAGTAAAAAGTGCCAGATGTTTACAGGTTTGGAGATTCTTATTTTTTTTTTACATCTACTGGAACAAAGACATCCTCACAGATTGTTACAGAGTTGCCCGTAAGGCATTGAGAAGTTCCATTCAGAAACAGGTGATTAAAGGATCATTTTGGCATTTTCCTTCATCATTTATAGCTGTTCCCTGCACAACGTAGCTGAATTACTTTATTGAGAAACTTCTCAACAGTAAAGCATTCACCAAGGTTGTGCTCTAAACAGTTAAAAATGACGAGAACCAACATTGTAATCGGGCCTTGGTTGGAAAATGGCAAATTTACCATTTCAAGTCGAAGATCATTGCTATTGCAAGATTATTTTTTCATTGGCAAGTCATTTTGCTTGATTCAAGTATTTCTTTCTAAATGTGTTATCTTTTGTTGTTGCTCAAGATTTATTTGTTTGCGCTGTCGTTGCTATGCATGCATGACTTCCAAGGGCTCTTCAATAACAAATTTGGAAACTGTGTCAATTTTAATAGTGCATGCACTCTTGCAGGCCGGAACGAGTGTAATTCTGCTCCGCTGCTCCGTAGCGAAAGTTGATGTAATCATTAATTAATTCCATTCTCTAAAATAATGAAATTTTATTGCACACAATCTCAAAATAATGCATGTGGTGGAAGAAAAGCTGATTCACATGCAAGGGGTTCCTTCCTGTCTGGCTGCTAGGGTTTTTTTGTGGGGGTGGGGGTTGAATAAGGGGACACTATGCTACTGAGAATATAGGTTTTTGATCAGGGCTGAATTAAGGCTGGGACCCTTGGCTCCTGGCAACAAACACACATTGATAAAACTGGTGATTTTAGCTCTTATATACAGTACCTCATTAGCATTGAGTAGTATGAATATAAGAACAGAACAGCCTTAATGAATATGCATATCCACATGTCTGCAATATTGTAACAGAACCATAACGATCTGCAAACGAAGCCTCAAATACATACAAATAAAAACTACAAAATTACTTGTAAAACACTTGTATGTGTGTCAATATCTGTGTTTCTTTATCAACCCTTTGACTCCTCTCGCTCACTTTTCTAGCTTAAGACCCACTTGCAAAGTTTCCGTTGGCTATTGTCAATGAGCCGAGAGGTAGGTTGTGTCATTTAGATTGAAAGTTGACGATCTACAATCTGCCAGTGTAAAGCCTATTTCCGAGTCGCTTTCACTGAAATTTCTTTCGCAATAATGCGAATGGTGGCAGGGAGTCCTGGCAACCCCCTTGGTTTTGTATTTGTATTGATTTGTATTGTCTATAAATGAGATTCAAACCGAGTTCAAGGGTCAAAGGTCCTTTACCTCGCCAATGGTTTCTGCATCCTTGGAAAGAGACACACAGCAGGAACCTTGAGTGGGTGTGCTTGATTTCAATGGGAAACATCGAGGAGGCGATGGGTTCAGGCAGTCAGGGTCATGGACTTGACGTTGACGATCTGGGAGAAACAGGTCATTCTCTTAACATGGCGAAATACAGCAACAATGTCACTGACATTTTCCTAATTTTGACATGTCTGTATCAATGATAAATTGCTCCAATAGGGGTTAAAAACTAGAGTTTATATCGAATGATAATATTTACAGTTTCCAAATGGAAGATATCCCAGAATGTAACAGTTAAATTAAATAAAATTGATATTTTCTGTTGCTAAGCTGTGCCTTTGCCTTCTTGCTCCCACTGTCATTTTCCTTTCTGTTTACACCATGAATACACTTAGTGTTAAGTATACCAATCAGTATACTGATCGTATATTGATTGGGGTAATGTTTGACATTTTTCGTCAAACTCATTGTTTGTAGTATGCTGCCTACTTAAAGTAGCAGTATGTAGAATGTAGTGGTATCTCGCGGAACGGACTTGTCAGAAATAGAATATAATATTCATAAGTATGTTTTAATCCCATGAAAATAAGAATTGTGGTGTTTTTGTTACCTTAGAATGAGCCGTTTATATCTCCATAAGGAGCAGGTCCTCTTCCACGGAGCAGAACGGACAAACCAAACACTGGCTCGAGAGAGGGACTTTCGTGTTTTTCACAAGTTTTGCGGCCACCGTGGCTTCTCCTACGTCGTTGGAAAGGGAGGGGTGGGGGGGG
>OMKR01053844.1:0-10261 GCA_900302355.1 Cyttopsis rosea
TTGAAAACAAAATTCGATTGGAGGCACTTGATCGACTTAAAAAATAACAGAATTAAAGCTGTTTTCATGGGTGGAAAGTAACAGAGTACTTTGAATTAAGGGACATTTTGAACAGTGCTTCTGTTATATGGAATGCATAAGGGATGGAACACCTGTGCATCTCCACAACCAAATGCTGACGTCATGATATTGAGGGGAATGCTGAACAGAGGACTTTTCCTATTACTGGTCATTAAAACTTGCCATAATTCTCAATATACATCGATATTATGACCACAATGTGCTCTGTTGAATGTTCGGATGATACTGCCATGGGTAGGGGGCAGATGTGTCATGTCAGATGTGGAAGATGGTAAATTGTGCTAAATGGTGGTAGGCATGGGGCAAGGGAACACGATGCACCCTGATTTGCCATTTCCCCCAGTTGTAGATGCAAACGTGAGTAAACACATACACAAATTTACTCAACTGTTTATATTTAGGTTTCATTCCCTTTATATATACTGTACAGCAGGGGCGTCAAACACTTTTTAGTTCATGGGTCACATGCAGCCCAATTCCATCTCAAGTGGGCTGGACCAGTAAAACCATTGCATAATAAACTATAAATAACACCTTCAAATGTTTCCCTTTCTTTTAGTGTAAAGAAGTACAAGTACATTCTGAAAACGTTCACAATTAATGAACCATCCATTTACAAAACAGATGAGATGTCTTAAGAAAAATAAGTGGAATTTCAACAATATGTCTCCATTTTTCCACATTCAATCAGTCTACTGTCATTACATGTGCATTACAATTTGCAGATCACAGTGGATCCACAAAGGCACAAATTGTTTTAGTCGCATGTATTTTGGAACTGAACAACAATATAGTATTTTACTTCTTTATGATTCAAACAACTTGTTGAGATGTAGAAATTATTTTAATTTTCCATACATTTCCACTCTTATGTAGTAATGCTGGCATCACCACACCACACCAACTAAAGTGGAAGCTATTGAGGAAGAAGGTTAAGTTTTCTCCTGCCGTACAAATCAAAAGTTTTGGAAGTGTGATTCAGATTCTTTTGTACTGAAGCTGCTGATTGACAATATTTTGCACAATGTTCAATATCTTTAAATATGACAACAATAAGTATTCATTGTTTTTTTCAGACAACTGTATTCTGGTCAGGGTGGAAAACCCTCTGAAGCAGCATTTTACATGAAATAGGCTACTCACTGTTTAACTTGCTCCTGAAACCTGGCACCTCTTAGCCTTCATTCAATGTGCAAAACTGCAAAAATAAATGGAAAAAATACAAAACTGAACTGACAGTTTGTTCACCCAAAAGACTTGTATCGTTCGCGAAAAACAACACTATCACAGAGCCGGCAGATGAAGGCAGACGCTGCTTTCTCTGCAATATCTCACTTAAATGGCTTAAATAAAAACCGTGGATTGATATAAAAGTTTTTCTTTTCTATTTATTAATTGCATGGAGGCTGTTTGGTGCTTGTAGCGTGGAGCGGTGGATGATTTGGACATGCGTGTATCGCGTACGTGGCGTGGATTGTCCGGTGAATACTAAAGTTGCAGCTCCAGGTTATTACTTGTATAAATTATTATATAGAATTACAGACACAAAATCATTTCGTTTGATCTATTTTATTGCAGATAAATCGGTGCATCCCTATCTGTGAGGGCTCTACCGGTCAGCACGGTATAGTCAGAATCAATACCGGTGTACTTTCTATACCGTTTACACCGTCCACCCCTATCCAGTGGGCTGGATTGGACCCTTTGGCGGGCCGGTTCTGGCCCGCGGGCCGTATGTTTGACACCCCTGCTGTACAGTATATATATATATTTTTGCAACTTCGACAGTACTTTCTCTCGTGTTGTTAATGGACGTATCTGGTTTGCGGCCCATTGAATTGGGTGCTGTGGGTGTGCTGTCATCCACATGTGTCCTTTTATAACATCGAGAACAATTGCTGCAGGGGACCGTCGCTTACATTTTTTATTACAGTTTGAAGCTCAAAGCTGTGAATCAGATTTGGTATAAATTGGTATATATTGGTATACATTTATACATCACATCAGCAATAATTATACATTGTTATATTATTTTATATTATAATATGTTAGATAATTATACACAGTATTTAATATGTAACATAAAAAATAAAAATTGGCAGTTTCTTTGCTATCTATTGCTAACACCATATGGTTGTAGAAACTTAATGTATCCCTGCTATGTAGATTTTTTTTCCACTTCACTTCACTTTTCATTTAATTTATTTTTTCATTACATTTTTCATGTTTTGTTTCATTTAGCATTGTCTCATTGTTGATCACTCTCAATTATCGTAATTGTGGGCCTCTGAGATATTGCACAAAGCTAAAATGTACTTCTTATACTTAGACTTCTATCTAGATTGGACCGTAAAAATTGAGGGTGGCACATTTTCTCTCACTCTCTGGAAGTGAATCTTTTTCAGTCTGATTGGCTTAAATGGAAACTGTTCATCTGTTATGACGCTTTGAGTAGTGAAATCTAGCGAAATCAAATTCATACACACACACACACACACACACCACACGCACACACACACGCACACACACACACACACACACACACTCACATCATGATCATAATAATCATCCCTATGGACTGCTCTGTCTTCTCAATTCATCTCTCCACCTTCATCCCTCTCGCATTTGTATAATGTCAGCACATACGCCCCTTGTGCACACATATAGCTACCCAGACGCCCACACATGGGTTGAGGGGTTGGGTTATGGGTTGGAAGCAATCAATAACACTCTGAGAACTCCGAACCTTTCTAAAGAATTGAGGGGACTGCGCGTGTGTATCCGTGTGTGTGTGTGTGTGTGTTTGTGTGTGTGTGTGTGTGCATGAGCAGAATACCTTAAGATACAGTGTCCCTCCGCACAATTTAACACACACACACACTAGAGCTGCAGCTAACGATTGATTATTTTCATTATCGATTAATAAGTCGATTATTTTCAAGATTAATCGATTTGTTGTTTTGTCCGTAAAACGTCAGAAAATGCTAAAATATTTCGATCGCTGTTCCCCGAAGCCCGAGGCGACGTCCTCAAATGTCTTGTTTTGTCCACAACCCAATGATATTCAGTTTACTGTCACACAGGACTAAAGAAACCAGAAAATATTCACATTTAAGAAGCTGGAATCAGAGAATTTTGAAATGTTCTTCTTAAAACAAATGACTCAAAACGATTAATCGATTATCAAAATAGTTGGTGATTAAGTTAATAGTTGGCAACTAATGGTAAGTGAGGCAAGTCAAACCACTAGAGGGCTGGTGGACCGTCCTGGTCGCTTTATGCTTAGTCGACTAATTTCTCTCATCGTTGGCGATCCGTTTCCCAAAACAATCCGTTAAAGATGCAGAATCACATTTTTTTTGATACAACAGGCTGTGAAATGTATCCTATTTGTCTGTCTTTGTGTGTGTGTGTGTGGTGGGGCCGTCTGTTTGTGGGCAACCTTGTCCGGGCTAATGAACCTGCTGAGCTGGCCGGAGGTACGTGGGGAGGGAGGCCGTGCGAAGTGGAGCCGAGCCGACCAAAAAGTGCCTCCTGGTTCACTGGGCCTGTGATTTCCCTGCGGGTGATCCCGGAATGACAGCAGAGCAGCTCTAACAACCTTAGATCTGGTCTGCCCCGCTCCTTCCTGGCCAAAACCAAAAAATAAAACACCCCCAGACTTCTCCAGCATACTAACAGAGCTGCATACATTTCCTTTCCCGTCCGGCTCCGTGCAAATACATTCATGGAAGTACACCCGGATCATTTGTCATTTCTCCGTCTATGCGTATGCGTGGTTCAATTTGGGCCGACAAGCGATTTATTCTTTTAAATAAATCATTGCTATTCAGCAAATGAATTCAACAAAAACTCAACAAAGACTCCGAAGTAGGATAGCAGCCCATTCATGGGTCGTTGCTGGAGTGGACTCCAACTCTGGCCTCGATACGTTAAAGACAATATACTGTAGCTCTGTGATATTTGAATTCAGTTCTTCAGTTCATTGGTTCATTGATCCGACCCGGAGGAGATTTTGAACCAGAATATCCGTTTGGTGGATCACCTTTCTTCTCCATTGGTCACGGGCACTGTTCAGCTGCCATGAAATGTGCAAACATGTAAACCGGTAAATCGACGCAGGGGAGGCTGGTTTGGCATTAATGCCATTAATGGGACGAATGTAATTAAAGCAAAAGTAACAACTGAATGGCATACATTAACGTGTTAACTCTAACAGCATTAAACGTACTGTGTGTGTGTGTGTGTGTGTGTGTGTGTGTGTGTGTGTTTTAATTGTTAAAGTGAATACATCACATCCTACATCTACCCAATAGTCTTTCAGAAAGATTTGTCACACAGTGGTTCTCAGGCAAGAACCACAAGAACAGATTCTTTCTTTTAAAGGGTAACAGGCCCTGTTCACACATTAGAATGCGTCTCCACATGCGTCTCGAGAGATCGGATCTCAACTTTCCCGCTCTATATGCAAATAAACACGTACATCATTTCAGTTTGCAAAGACCAAAGGCGAAGACCTTGTTTTTTCTTTTCTTTTATTAATTTAATGAATAAAATAAAGAACTCAGAGAATTGGAGTGGAAGTTGTTTCTCCAGCGGTGCGCCGTGCGATCTGCGGAGAGGGAGCATCTCCGGTCCTCTGTGCGTTTCGGTTTTCTGACCAAAACCAATAAAACAGTGTGTTTTTATTTTTGATGTATTTATTTCCGTTAGTTTCCTACTTGTATGAAACGGCATTTTTAAACATGACTGAGTTAAGGGACTGACCCGATCACGCACGTCTCCTCATTGCTTTCGGCTGCTATGGGACACAAAAATACTTTAAATATACTGTGTAAATACTTTACTTGTAAATAATAAATCCTGCACTTCTGTAATGGGGAGACTGTCCCGACCAGACTTTAATATGACGCTGTTGGCGTGCGAATGAGTCCGTGAGTGTGAAGGGGGTCTTAAGGTAACTCATTTAGGGTAACTTTCCATATTCACCAATTTTCCCATATTTGGAATTTTCCCTCATGAGTGTCCACACCTCAAAGTGCAAAACACCCCAGCATCCCACTTTTGGAAACAAAAATTCAAATCCAATTTAATACCCAACTTGTCGTAATTTTTACGTTTCTTGGTTTAGCAGGTCCCTTTATTACACTGCAGATGCTGTTAAAATTATATTATTATTATTATTACCTCTGAAAGCAGCTTGTGAAAATCCTCATAATGCCATTTTTATGAATGACAATTCCGGAGAGATGGGACGGGTACACCAAGCCTTATATGGCATTTCCTTCCTCGTTAATGTTAATTTAAAATTCTCATGAATGTCCCTTTATTTAAGAACTGGCCACCTGCTCATGTAAGTTCATAATTGTGACAAGAAAATGTATTTCATATTTTGGCATTGTTATGCATAACCTGATATTAAAACCCAGCTCTCCAAAGGTATGTATTTAAAAAAAAACAACCAAACAAATTAATTTAGTGAAGGATTAATTTGTGAGAGCTGGCTTAGTATGATTAACATGATTCATGTTCATTACTATGTTGAACGCGATGGCGCTTTCTGGAATAATTGCTACTTAATGGAATACAGAGGTATTTTGTGTAACGTGTAAAGTGTATGTGACACACTGCAACCAATTTCCAATTATCTCTTCACGGGTTAAAACATTGCAGCCAGTGTGCTGCCATATTCCATTCTTAAAATTGAGTGTTACTAACGCAGCAGCAACGACTCCATTAAACACATTTTTTTATTTGATCCATTTTAGCCAATCATGTTCATCTCACTACTACTAATGGTATGCTTAGCAGGCTAGTTCCTTACTTAGTCAACAGCAAATCACTTTTTGGATGTATGCGTAGCGTGGGAACCAGACAAATTCTGCGATGGCAAATACGTCTGGCCCCCCTCCCGTTCAAACAGATTTCCACCCGGCCTGGAAATGGTCGGGCCAATCGCAACAATTATCTAACATGGGGCGGGGTTTGATATGATGAGGAGCGCCGTTGAGGACCTTACCAAGATGGCTGCCGCTGATGCGGAACGGTCTGTTGAATCCGCTATCGCGACACGATTCAACAAACTGGACGGTATATTTTCTCTAAAAAGCTTTTGTTGATAAGAAAGGTGTGTTTGCCGTGCTTCCGACACGATTGGCAAAAGTTTAATTTGGTGCGTACGTCCAAAACGGTGGCTGCGTCTAGAACTGCCACTCTCCGGCTCTGCAATTGGATGATATTGAACCAGCGGGTATGCAGCGGTATACTGTACGTCACACGTTTCGTTGCTCTGATTGGTTGTAGGTCTATCCAATTGCGTCCAGAAACATTTTGGTCTGCGCCCGTTGATAACGCCCCTTGGAAATCGAAAATGAATGGAGAGGTTCCAGACTAATATGCATTTGCAAATTGGTTTGACGATGCCAGGCTAAGGAACACATGACTGAAATTGTAAAATGACATTGAAAGACTGAGATGAGAGTGTCAAAGTGGATTTTCCCGCTTTGAACTGATCGCTGGTTGCTGGAAGTCTGGAACTCAGCCAAAATACTTCGCGTTCCCATGCGTTCCCACGCTTTGTGCTCACGAGATTGAAAGAAACAGATGGCAGCGATTGTCTGCCTCACGTGTAGATCATGTCGACTTTCGTGACACAAGACATGCAAACGATTCGTTCGCGGCGGGAGAAATCTTTTAAATTCGTTGGAGCCGAATCTCCAAAAAGAGCCAAACTTCTCACCGCTCGTCGACTGGGTTCTCACACACTCCAGCCCATGGTTGCAGTAACCGACATCTGAGAATGCAAAACAATGGAAAACACTGCAGAGGAGGAACCCTGAACGCAAGTTTGAGCACGGCTCTGAAAACCCTTTCACACCAAGTCTAACTCCACATTTTTGATTCCGAGGAACTTGCTGTGCAGGAATACGTGACCTGTTCGGCCAATTTATGAATCCTGATTTCCTGGACTTAATAAAATGCTTCTTTCAAGGCTGACTGTTTCCTGTTTACAAATACACAAGCTCCATGAAATTCCTTCCTTTTCACTCGACTTCCACTACCCAGATAATTCTTTAGCCCAATTCTAAGCCCACCCAACGAGATTTTTGAAGTAATGGCATTTTAATTGAACTACAGCTTATATGAGTGAGTCAGCATAGGGATACAATGCATATGCATTTAAAAAATAAATGTAATTGCATATGCATTGAATTTCTCTACATTCACACTGCAGGTAGTGGCCAAGATGGTACAAGTAGCCCAGTACAAGTGCCAAGTGGCATAATGGTTGTCGGTATAAAATATGTATAGATGGATATACTGGCCAGGATGGATAAATATGTATACAATATTATGGGCATGGATAACATTAGGCATAAATAATTACTATGGGTTATAATATATATTATTACCATAAATCAGATTTTTATCAATGCCTGCTCAGCCTGAATGGTTAGATCAGAACTGATATGACGTTTTCATCACGTCCCATAGATCTCGGTCATAATTGTGCTGTTTGTCAGAGGAACCATCCACATCCACGGTCCCCACCACCACTCCTGGCTCCCATCCCACATCCACAGCAGCCGCGGCTGCACAGAAAGGCTGAAGTTAAAACCTTGACTCTTTTTTTTTGCCTCCTCACCCTCATCTCCATTAGCGGAGACATTAGCAGCTGGCCTTCTCTGCACATTAACTTCAAAATTAAAGCAGAAGCTGTAACTTCAGTGACTTCCATTTAGTTTTTTATTTCCTCGTGAATGTCACTCGGGTTAATGTGCGTGACGGGTGTGACGTCTTTCATTATTATCAGATTTGGGGCGACATTAAAACATGAACGTGAACAGCCAAACAAATCTAATCTCAGCAATAAATCAGAATTGAGCACGAAGTTCCTATTGCGCATTATCGGTTCATATCAATGCATTTGGAAGGGAATAAATGGGGGAATGTTCAATTAATGACGAGATCAATCTTAACCATTCACAGATTTCTGTTTGCTACCTTCACAACCCTCATATTTCGTTGCCAATTCCCTTAAAAAAAAGTATTGATGTGCCTCTAATGGATTCCGAAGGTTTGACTGCATTCTTCATCTTTAGGTCGGCGTGAGTGTTATTCACTTGTAGGATCAAGAGTGAAGTGCTTCCCGACAGCGTGGATCCACATTGTCGGCGTGAAGGTGTGAATGTGCGAGAGCAGAGATTGTGTTGGTGGATCAAAGCGGTAATGAGCCATTACTGAGAACTTGTTACATAAGTGAAGTGCGCTTTAGCATAGAAAGTGATTCAGTGTCTTAATGGAGGAGCGAGTTTTGTGATGTTGGTTCAGCCTCTGACAGTGGTGGCCATTTTGTACAATGTAGATAGCGGGGCTCGGCCGGACTGAAGGTTATAAATGACGGCAGCTCTCCCCTGTGCCTTTGGCCTTGTTCTTCCTTTATCTGCCTTTGTTATCTGACCCTCACTCTCCTCCCTCCCTCATCCCCATGCTCTCACATTCCAGCTCCCTTGCTGACATGCTTGTGGGGGCTGGGGGCGGCTGGCGGGGTTTAGACATAAAATTGTTGGTGTGGCAAAGTGGCTAAGAGACCTTGAGGGGCAGAGAGAAGGAGAGATGGAGGGGAAAATAGAGGCAGAAAGTAATCAAAGGACAGGAAAAGTGAGAAAAAACAAACAAAAAAAAAACGGTGCATGCAGTCGTACATCCAGAATGTAGAGCGGCCCGCTACTCTGGGTGGAGCAGAATTAAAGAGGTAGACGTTACATTGTGAATTACAGTGAGCGATGGCTCGGCATGGATGTCGGGCGAGCGAGAGGGACGTGCACTTTGCAGGAGGATGCAGATATCTGCTGATCGCTCAAAGTTTATTCCCGCACGGCAGCAGCAACATGGTGTTATTAAAGGAAATGCCACTCGGTCGGAGGACTGAGTGGAAAGCCACGCTGTCCCCGAAGTCTCCCTCTCAGACCGGCTGCAAAACAAATCGCGCCGCAAATCATCAAAGCGCCGGCACGGCCGACATCCACGCCGTAATTAATCAGCGACTATTTGCTTCTCAATACTTTAAATGGTCACATGCATTTTGTGCAAACTGCGTTTTTGCCATGATTATGGATGTTGTTTGTTTCCCTGATCATTAATATGTGCACTCATGAAAACATGTATGTAAACACACATCGGCTGGATATGGGGAAAGTACAGCTGAGTGCGGAACATATTGACTGATCTGTCAGCAAAGCTGAGACAGAACCTCACTGCAGATAAACAAAGAGCAGCATGGGAGATAGACAGATAGACAGATAGACAGATAGACAGATAGACAGATAGATAGATAGATAGATAGATAGATAGATAGATAGATAGATAGACAGA
Source organism: Cyttopsis rosea (assembly GCA_900302355.1). Lineage (NCBI taxonomy): Eukaryota > Metazoa > Chordata > Actinopteri > Zeiformes > Parazenidae > Cyttopsis > Cyttopsis rosea. The sequence continues at coordinate 9,457 of OMKR01053844.1, forward strand.
TAGATAGATAGATAGATAGATAGATAGATAGATAGATAGATAGATAGATAGATAGATAGATAGATAGATAGAGAGAGAGTGAGAGATAGATAGATAGATAGATAGATAGATAGATAGATAGATAGATAGATAGATAGATAGATAGATAGATAGATAGATAGATAGATAGATAGATAGATAGATAGATAGATAGATAGATAGATATATGATTGAGAGAGAGTGAGAGATGGATAGATAGATTGATAGATAGATGGATAGATAGATGGATAGATAGATAGATGGATACATAGATAGATAGATCGATAGATAGATAGATAGATAGATAGATAGATAGATAGATAGATAGATAGAGAGATAGATAGATAGATAGATCTATCGATAGATAGATAGATAGATAGAAAGATAGATAAATAGAAAGATAGGTAGATAGAAAGATAGATAGATAGATAGATCGATAGATAGATAGATAGATAGATAGATAGATAGATAGATAGATAGATAGATAGATAGATAGATAGATAGATAGATAGATCAATGGATAGATAGATAGATAGATAGATAGATAGATAGATAGATAGATAGATAGATAGATAGATAGATAGATAGATAGATCGATAGATCGATAGATCGATAGATAGATAGATAGATCAATGGATAGATAGATAGATAGATAGATCAATAGATAGATAGATAGATAGATAGATAGATAGATAGATAGATAGATAGATAGATAGATAGATAGATAGATAGATCAATAGATAGATCAATAGATAGATAGCTAGATAGCTAGATCGATAGATAGATC
>OMKR01053847.1:0-10221 GCA_900302355.1 Cyttopsis rosea
GGTTGTCAGGGAGGGAGGAGCAGATGTGGGTGCTGACTAGCCGCTCGAAGCATTTCATGATGGTAGAGGTCAATGCTACAGGGCGATAGTCATTCAGGCAGGTGATGGGATGTTTCTTGGGTAGTGGAACAATAGTGGTTTGTTTGAAGCAGGTGGGGACTGTCGACTGGGTCAGGGAGAGGTTGAATATGGAGGTGAATACCTCCGCCAGCTGATCGGCGCACGCTCTGAGGACACGGCCTGGAATGCCATCCGGCCCTGGCGACTTCCGAGGGTTTACTCTCTTGAGAGCTCTCCTCACGTCAGCCGTGGACAGGGACAGAGTGCAGTCATCCTGGTCCTCAGCAAGCCTTACAGCAGGGATGGTGTTGCTCGCCTCAAACCGAGCGTAGAAGGTGTTGAGCTCGTCGGGAAGAGAGGCGACGGGCTGGTCATCACTCCTATTTTATTATATATTATAATATTATATTATATATTATATATTTCCTACATGCCCACAGTCAATGACAGAAAGTGTTCATAGAAGTTGTCCAACAAGATGTCCCAGAGAACTATTGGCCCTGTGTACAACAGGAACTACTCTGCTGTCTTCTAACAATCCACTTCATGCAAAGAACAGGGCTGCCTTGCAAACTCTGTTGGCATGGCACCCTGCAGCATTATCATGTGATTTGAGATTTCCTGCCTCTGTAGTAGTGCCAGCCTGCAATGAACAGGTCCACGCAACAGATAGATCAGCAATCTTTTCACCACCCCAAGACAAATGAGGTGCATGTAGTCCAAGGCAAATTGCTGAACGCACAGGACTCCAGCACTGCTCAGGGGTGATTGTTTTTTCTGATGGCCTGCATAGCGGACCTGATCGAACTCCACATCTGACCTGGACTCAAAAGTGTCTTTTGAGGGGTAGGTGACCCTTCTCTGGACACGAATGGTAGGTGCCACACACCGCTCGCACCCTTGGAATCCATTATGTCTAATAATGCACTTAGGAAAGCTCTTGCAGGGGCATCGCAGACAAAGGCCTTAATTTTAACCTTGTGCAAAGTGCCTTGATGAAAAATGCCATTTTGCTGGAGAGCCTTGATTTCCTCAACCAAGTCCTGCACATAGTCCTTGACTGGCTTGGGCTTCTCTGTTGCACAAAATAGGCCAAAATTGCAATTTTGATTATTTGAAAAGAGGAACACCATCAACATTTATTCAATGTCTCCTCTGAAAGAAGCAAGTTGCAAGATGCCCGTCTCTAGGCCATAATATAAATTCTGTCTGTTGCACTTGTCTACACAAGTCACTGCTAGTGGGGTAGAAAGTAGTGTCCGGGTGCCTTTAGGGAGATGAGACCCATGTTTTCTGAGAACACTAAGAAGTTAATTTTAATTTCTGTGTGTTTGTTTTGTGTCCGTGGGCCACTCAGCTAAGTCTTACACTAAATTTGGAACTTCATCTTCCAAAACAGATTCTGTAGCTACCAGCTCTTGTTCAGAGTCACTGGAATCAGGATACTCAGTATATCCAAAATCAGCCGCATCATGGTCATAGTTGACACCTCTTCTGTGGAAGCAGAAAAATCCTTGTGTGTGGGAAAGACACTGTGTGTAGAACACCCCTCGAGTGCAGATGTGTCAGATCCCTTGTGTACCAAAGTGTTGGAACCCTCATTTACAGATGTGTCCAAGCCCTCATGTGCAAAAGATCCCACCCGTCAGTTGAATCACATGTAGCTAAAGCACAAATTGTTAAATGCAGGTTGTATTGAGATTTGACTAACTTAACATTAGTGATGGGCAAAGCAGATCTTTTCAGTGTACTGAATCATTAGAATCAGTTCACTAAAATGATTCGCTCACCGAATCATTCAGTGGAGGGGGGGGGGTTGACTGACAGTGTCCCCTTTACCCACTGTGCATGTTTCATTAAGAGACGGAGTTAGCCTACATCTGCAATAAAAACAAACTATAACTATAACTATAACTATCAATATTAAAAATATTAACTTCAATGTGCAATCAATCAATAGCTGCCCTCTTTTCAAATGGTGGGTGTGTGTGTCTGTGTGTCTGTGTGTGTCTGTGCGGGGCATTGTACACAGTAACGTCAGCTTATGCATATAATATCAATCTAGATAATGTCATATATGTATTGCAGTACAAGACCAATGTTGCTGAATCATTGCAGCTAAATGTTAGTAACCCCAATCATCTGTGGATTTTCTGTACACATTCCGCCTCACTCACTCACTCAATGTGAGTTAGTGAGTGTATCCCTGCAGTTGAGCGCGAGCGCAGCTGACTGAGAGCTCAACTGAACTGACTGATGAACTAATCATTTCAGGAGGTGATTTGGTTCAGTTCGTTCACCCAAAAGATTTGTTCTTTTGAACAAATCGTTCGCGAACTACACAACACTACTTAACATTAAACATGAACAAATCACATTAGCATTTTATGTATTAAACTTTTTCCACTTTGTCCTTCTGGTTTTATAGCAATATGTTTGATGGTGGAGACCTGTAAAGTATTTAAAATAAATATATTATCACTGAGGAATGGGTGAATGTCCATTAAGGGTTTGATATATAACTTTGAGCATAACTGCAATTTCTGTGATTGCAGTATTAAATACACGACTAAGGATAAATATAGGGTGTCTCTATTACACAGTATTATACATTGTTTGTATGTTGCTGTATGCCAAACAACAATGTTTTGGCCCGATTTGCACATTAGTTCGCCTCGCACCGCATAAGTGCTTCCGCATGCATGTACAGTACTAAGCACAATTTATTATTTTACATTAATTTATCCAACTGCTGCCATTACAATGTCGTAGAAGCTTATTGTTGGCAGCACACAACCTATAGTTCCATATTTCTGACATTTTATATATGAAACATTATACAACTGAACAAATAACCAAAATTATTAAACAAATTTGTTGTTGTGTTGATGTTGTAAGCGTATTTTAGCTGGTTGAAAAGAGGGTGAAAAGAGGTCTTAGACGAATCTTCAGACCGAATATCACCAAGTTTTCAACTAGAAATCAATGTTGAAATCCCTATTGGTGCATTGATTTATCTGACCTCTAGATTTCTGTATAAAAACGGTGTTAATGTGTATTATTCTACAAAACAGGTACAGGATGAGTTATCCACAACCTGCGGACAACACTGTCTTTTTCCTGTAAAAGGGGTTTTCTTGTCAAAATGTAATGAGGAATCATTAATTCCACATATTACAGCAGTAATATGTGTTATAGGCAAGACCCACAGACCCACATTTCACAGAGAAATCAATGACATCCCCTTTGTCTAAACCTCCAACCCGACCAGGAAAAACTCCCATAAAAATCCTTTGGGAAAAATGGAACAATGGATGATGAGTGGGCAACATTAATAATATGAATCATACAAATCAACATACATTCAATATATAACATAAACAACATACAAATCATAGGTTATTGTATTTGTATACTATGCATTAATATACAATGCAATGTTTGATGGTATAAGAGTCTATTTGCTGGAGCAGAGTGCTGCAGGTAGACGCCTCCAGAGCTCTTCCTCCACATCTGGAAAGCGCGAGAGAGAGAGAGCGGCAGAATACAATGGGCCAACATGACGCCAAGTACTAGTGCTCAGGGGTGGATGCAGGGTGAGAGGCAAGCTAATGGGATGGATGTGATTAACCAAATGCAAGGCTGTAAAAATGAGCAGCTCTGGATTCCGCAGGTAGGGCATTCCCGAGTACTGGGGCCCAGAGTGAGAATGCTCTGGAGCCTGTGGACTTCTTTATAACCCTTGGAATCACTAAAAGACCAGCATGTTGTGAGTGTAAGGCTCAAGATGGTACATAAGGTACCACTAAGTCAGTAAGATAGGAAGGTGCTAGGCCGAGTGAAATTTTATAGATAAGTAGCAAAACCTTAAATTCACATCTGAGGTAAACCAGGAGCCAGTGCAAGGTGGCCAGTATAGGGGTAATATGGTCAAAATGCAGGAAGGCCAGAGAGCAACACATTACAATAATCTAAGCGGGATGTTACAAATGCATGGACTATGGTCTCTGTTATAATGATTCTATGGTATGTAGATTTGTTAAGGCTACAGGCTGTGGGTGCACAACCCCTGTAGATAACATTTTTATAACAAGCAAATAAAAAAAACCACATATGACATAGTTATATTGTGTACACATCGTTATTTTTAGTATTATTATTATTATTATTATTTTATTATTACAGTCTGCATCATTTTACAACCATTAAAAAAACAAGTTTATACAAAGACATAGTTCATACAAAGACAAAATTCAATTCAATAATTATTCGATAACACATTCAGACAAAAAATAAAACATTTGTTACACGCAAAAAAAATTGGAAACAACAAATCGAAAATATAGCCACGACTGTGCTATATCAGGTGATCTAAAAACAGGCTTCTTAGCTTGAATATTCACATTGTGAGTTTTAAAAACAGGATCATCAAACATTGTACCACCCCTTGCCCTTTTCGATTTCTTTGAATATGTAAAACCTGTGTCAGGGTTTTCTCCTTCTACACTATTTCCAGTGGAACCACCCTTATAGTTTGCAATAGACTGTGCACATTGACATTAGGGATAGATGACAGAGTCATGTTTATTTTCGTGTTTTTAAAAATACACCCCACCCTTCAGACCTAGAACTCTCTAAAATGTTATGCCTGCCAGTGACACTCTCAAATGTGAGATCCTCTGATAGCACGTCCGTTAAGAACAAGTTCCCCCCTGACCCATCCAGGATACTTTGTCCTTTGCTTTCTATCACAATTCCATGATAAATCAGCATTTCTTCTGCTTCTTGGTGGTATGTGTGTCAGAATCTTATAAACAATTGTATCTGTTTTATCGTCAATACCATCAGTGTCTTTTGGCTGTTCTACATTGTTGTTTGGAAGTGTCAGTGCTTGTTGTATCTTTTCTTGCTCTCCTTGTCTAACCATGGATAGATAACGATGTAAAACGGTCATGTATTTCTTTGCCTTTTCATGCATATCTATATTAGACAGATTCAGTACTTCCTCTATTCTCCTATCTAGATCATTTTCTGCAGACTGTCTAATGCAGACAGGGGTGTTTGCTTGTCTTAATACATCCAGCTGATGCTGCAGAACCAGATACATCTTCTGCATATGCTCCATCTTATCTCTTATTGTCAAATAGTCTATCGCCCTCTGGTAATAAGAATTGTAATAAAAGCCAAATAGGGGGAGCAGGAATGCACTTTTTGATTAATCAGTTTCTTCTTTTTAGAAATTCTGATCTTTTTGTCAGGCAACAGTCTAATTTCGTTCCTCTCCTTTTTTAAATGGCCCCAGGGTGTCCTCCTAGTTGGCCGTGCCTGGTACACTGCCAAAGGGAGGTGTACCAGGGGGCATCCTTAACAGATGCCCGAACCATCTCAGCCCAGCCTAGCCACCCTGTGGAGGAACCTCACTTCGGCCGCCTGTATCTGGGACCGTATTCTTTCGGTCATAACCCAGAGCCCATGACCATAGGTGAGGGTTGGAATGAAGATTGAGCGTTAAATTGAGGGCTTTGCCTCTCGGCTCATCTCTCTCTTCACCACGACGGTCCAATACAGTGCCTGCATTACTGCAGACTCTGCACCCATCCGTCTGTCAATCTCACGCTCCCTTTAACCCTCACTCGTGAATAAGACCCTGAGAAACTCCTCCACTTGGGTCAGTTGCTCTCTTCCCACCCAGAGGGGACAGCCCACCTTTTTCTGGGAGAGCACCATGGCCTCGGATTTGGAGGTGCTGACTCTCATCCCCACCGCGTCACACTTGGCCACAAATTGTTCTAGTGAGTGTTGGAGATCACATTCTAATGAGACACAGAGGATGACATCATCTGCAAAAAGCAGAGATGTCACCCTCAACCGCCCAAACTGGACACACTCCGGCCCTCGGCTATGCCTTGATATTCTGTCCATGAAAATCACAAACAGAATAGGGGACAAGGCACACCCCTGCAGGAGCCCACAGGGAAAGGATTCGACTTGATGCAGAGGATACAAACATAACTCTCACTCCGGTTGTATAGGGACTGAATGGCAACCAGCAGCGGCCTCAGTATCCCATACTCCTGTAGTACCTCCCACGACTTTTTCCAAGTATACAAAACACATGTAGACTGGTCTGGCGAATTCCCATGATCCCTCAAGAATCCCTGAGATGGTAAAGATTGGTCTGTTGTTCAACGGCCAGGACGAAATCGGCATTGTTCCTCCTGTATACGAGGTTCGACTATCGGCTGGATCCTCCTTTCCAGTACTCTGGCATAGGCTTTCCCAGGGAGGCTCAGCAGTGTAATCCCTCGATAGTTGGAACATGCCCTCCGGTCCCCCTTTTTAAAAATGGGGACCCCTGTCTGCCAATCCCTTGGCACTGTTCCCGACATCTCAACATTGAAAAAGCATGTTAACCATAACCCCCCAACATCCAGGGCCTTCAGTATTTCTAGGTGGATCTCGTCCGCTCCTGGTGCTTTGCCACTGCGTAGCTTCCTGATTACCTCAGTGACTTCCGCCAGGGAGATGGGTTATGAACACTCTGGCCCTGCCTCCTCCACGGAGGGTGTATCAGTTGGGTTTAGGAGTTCTTCAAAGTGTTCCTGCCACCTGTTCCAATATCCTCAGTCGAAGTCAGCACTTCCCCACCCTTGCTGATAACAACTTGGGCGGTGTCCTGTTTTCCCCTTCTGAGCCGCTTGATGGTCTGAAATAATCTCTTTGAGGCCAGCCGAAAGTCCTTCTCCATGGTCTCTCCAAACTCCTCCTACACCCGAGCTTTCACTTCCACAACCACTACAGCTACAGTGCTTCTGTGCTGCTGGTACCTGTCTGCCAAATCGGAAGTCCCCCATGCTAACCAAGCCCGGAAGGACTCCTTTTTAAGCTTGACCGCCTCCCTCACAGCTGGTGTCAGCGGGTCCTTGGATTGCGGCCATAAAAGGCACCGACCACCTTCTGACCACAGCTCTTAGCAGCAGTTCTATGTCCTTGGCTTCCTTCAGGATGTGGCAGAAGCTTGAGAGTTGAAATCACTCTGAACAGAGTCCTCTACCACAAACTCACGACTAGCAAACTACAGCTCAAGTTTAGATCGGGCAGGCCATGTCTCCCGATCACGCCCCTCCTCCTATTATATTATTATAATACTAATTATTATTATTATTATTATATAATTATAATAATTATAATAATAAATATAGCTGCAGGCAGCAATGCACAAGGTCCAGTTTAGTCAGTGTGATGGGTGTGACGTGTATGACGAAACGATGTACAAGCACCATTCGCAATTCTGAAGAATTTATTAAGGTTAATGTTATAACTAACTACAATTCAAGATGACATATAACAAAATTTGTTGTAATGGAATACACACTTATGTTATAATGGAAACAAATGGCTTTGACTATGAAATATAAACATTTATTGTAGACTACCATTCATTTGGAATTTGGCTTAATATCTAAGGACAAATACAAATGCATGTAACCAAACGTGTGTTTTCCACTTTAATTCTTGCCTGTCGCCACTCTTAAATGCCTCCTTCTTGTTCAAATAAATTCATTTCCAGTGAGATGTGATGAAGAAGGGTCTGCATTTCAAAGACAGGTGTTCTGTCTGTCTGAAACAATGTGTCCCAACAATTTCACGAAACACCCATCCCATGCCCATGGCCATCCTCATGACACTGACGGAGGGGCTATGTCGGAAAACGAGCCAGCTAGCATTGAGCTGGTCCCGTTCGCACCGCCACTCCTCCTAGCGCTAGCCTGGCCCCCATACCCCTGGCGGTTTCCTCCCCGGTACATGTCCCAGAGGAACCGCAGTAAGGAATACCCTTCGGAGCCCGGACAGGGTCTCTGGACCCAGGCAAGTCCGACGATGGGGGGAGCTGCCTGATGATGGGGGAGCTGCCCAAGCTCCCAGGCGAGCTTCAGCCATGGATGAGCCGAGAGGCCGAGCTGATCAAGGTGTCCCAGCAAGTGGCCAACAGGATGGGCCTTCCCACCATGGCCGTACCGGACACGGACACACTGAAACACTGGTGGAGCTACGGAAGGCCACGGACCTCTCCCTTCGCCTCACTCACTGCGTGCCTCAGGCTACCGGGCATAGCATGGCCGCTAATGTGGCCCTACATCAGGCCCTCTGGCTAGGCCTGACTGGGCTTCGGGACCGGGACAAGCTGCCGTTCCTAGACGCTCCGGTGTGCCCCACCAGTGCCTTCGGTGAGGCATTGGACCTCATGACTGCCAAACTCGAGGAGGAAAAAAAGAGCCAGGAGGCCCTCCAGGCGTCGTCCCCCCGCACGGCCCCACCAAACCGTGGGGCAGCAGACACGTGGTCGGGTGGGGCCGTGCAGGGGGACCATGGCGTCCTCCTGGTGCCAGCACGCCGCTAGCTTCCACAGGGTGGCCGGAGGAAGCTGGCCGTGGGCTGGGTATTTCGTGACATCCTCCAGAAGACCCGCCTCTGCGTGGTAGGTATGTCGCACAGGAGTGGTGGCGAGCTCCCTTTTCCCTACAGTGTTCGCAGTCCGGGTCCACCCTCCTGGACGCCATGTCCATTCGTACCAGATGAAAGGACAAAAAAATTTTACTCAGGCAGGTGGTGCAGGAATGATGATGGTCTCCTCTCGTCCTGTGGTGTCCGCAGTCCAGGCAAGACTTCCTCACCAACACCATGGAGATTCCGTTGCGGAATTAAAAGGTAAATCGTCTTTCTTTTCTGCTTCACCAACATGGTACTTGAACCAGTGACACCAACTCACACGAGTGGGACCCGAGAGGTGAAAACAGGCGTTTGAATTTCAAGAGATTCTCTATGTGGATTCTTCTTACACAAAGTAAGAAAAGAGGTAGAACACAAGTCGAGGCCCGATATATACCCGCAGGGGCGGGACGGAAGCGCAGTGTCGTCACTTCCTCTGCCTTTCAGGCGTAAATGCAGAGCGATTCGATTGGATTATGTGATCTGACGTAATCCAATCGTGAGTAATATGAGTATGAGTAATAGATCCCACGAGTAATAGATCACAGTCCCTGCGATAGGGAACATGGGGATAAAAAATGAATGACCACCACTTTTTTTCTTTTCTTTTTTTAAATGTCCTCTATTTTTTTTTACAAATCGCACACAAATACCCCCACACTTTAGATGATCATGGGGGAGGTATTTTAGCTGCAGCTGCTCCATGCTTTACTCCATGCTTTGATCGGGCGCAGCAATCTTACTTTATTGCGACGCACCGATGCACGCTATGCAAATCGATAATCAATGACATCGATGAGTTGCCCCATCCGGGTTCACAACTCCCGTATGTAACATTTTTTTAGTAAATATAGAAAAACACATGACATAATGACATTGTGTTCACATAGTTTTTTTTATTATTACAGTCCACAGCAGTTTACTATGGAGGCTGAAATTGGACTTTATTATATTTGTAAATTAAAAAATAAATATATATATATATATATATACGTAAATAATGTGTCAATAAATGTATAAATAATTATATATGTAAATTAATTTGTTACTATTAGATACATCTAGATCAGGGGTGCTCAATACTTTGATCGCGATCGACCAGTCGATCGCCAAGGGATTGTGGGTAGATCGCCAAGGGATTGTGGGTAGATCGCATGGCATTAAAAAAAATAGACGTCAGCCTATCATCCATCCCGTCACTTGATTGAAATACAGGGCAGCCAGTCAGATGACATCTGACTTTTTCTGACACTTAGGTCACTGCGCATGCGCAAACAACGGCGCATGCGCAAACAACGGCGCTAAGTGCAGCAAAACTAACAAGCTGCTAGCGAGTTACCTCCAATTTTTAGCCCTCGGTTTTTTTTCTTGGGTCTGTGAAGCCCTTTGAGACTGTCTTGTGATTAAGGCAAAGTCAAAGTCAAGTCAAAGTGTTTTATTTGTCAAATGTACAGTACAACACAAGGTCATTCTGGACAATGAAATTCTTATGGCAAGGCAAGCAACAGCTACGTAGTAGGCACAAACAGATAAGAAGTACAACCGTACAGTAGAGGGCTATACAAATAAACTTGACTTGATTTGATTTGATTTGATATGCGGTTATGCAAGGTACATCAACATACATTGTACATATAAAGAATTCTCAATATATTTATAAATAAATATATG
>OMKR01053848.1:0-10574 GCA_900302355.1 Cyttopsis rosea
GGTTCCTCTAGTTCACCTTACCTTGTAATTACCTGGGAATCATCAGAGAGCCGCCAGGGCTGTCACTCTGTAATCACACCCCTCCACCTCTGACACTGCCTCTCTCTCTCTCTCTCTCTCTCCCTCTCTCTCTTGTTTTGACTTCTTCTCACTCACTGTTTCCCTCTTCCCAGATCTCCCTCTTATTACAGCACCCTGTATCCGTCTGTTTATCCGTCTGTCTCTCGCTGTCTCGCTCTCTCGGTTTGACCGTCCAGAGCAGAAGGGACTAAGCCGGGTTTATGGGATGGTCACCAGCCAGAATGCGAGATGTGTTTGAGGTACAAACTTACGTTTATTTGACAATAAGTCCCTCCCGCGTATGTCCATCTCTCTTAACTATGCACTTAGTTACTGTCCTACACAGCATTTCCAACTAAAGAGGAACAGAACTCCTTGAGAGCAGAACCAGTAGCCTCTTAATGCGTCCACTCCTATAAAAAATAACCATAAAGAGCTTTGGAGACGCTATTCACTGGGTCTTGTTTGGTCTGGAACGCGAGGCTGCGGCCCTTCCACTCTGTTGTGTTCGAAATGCTGCCACGCACACCTTCAATGGGTCCATTATCACCCTCTCTCTCTCTCTCTCTCCCTCTCTGTCTCACCCTCCTTCCCATGCCCCACTCGCTCGCCATCTCTTGAGCGAAACGCCCAAATTGCCCATGATTAAAAATGCCCACGGTGCAGATTGGAGTGTGGTGCCTTCCCAAAAGCTGGATGCGACGAGGCACAATTCATCATTCATATCGTAGCCGCGGAATGAGCAGAGGGGGGAAAAGGAAAAGAAAAAAGAAAAGAAAAAAACGGGAAACATCAACAAACAGACCGAGGCCTATTTAAGACGGGAAAGGGAGCCATGGCAACCGATTGCTATCTAATTTCGATGTGCCGCGCCTGTTGCGTGTAGCTATGGCAACCGCTAGCAACTGTAGAGAGAGAAACAGAATATCAAAGAGGGAGAGATGAGGCCGGAGCCAGGGATGGAGCGACAAACAGGGAGACAAGACAAGATTTAAATTTGGAAGAGATTGAGGGAAACGATTTAGGAGGCACTGGCGAGAAGAGAAGAGGCGTCTGTTACCGGAAAGTGGCCTCGAAACGGACCCGACGGCCCTTAATGCCACGGGGCCTCGGGAAACGCCGCCCCGCTCCATGACTAGACACTGTTAACCCCCCCCAACCACCACCCCAACGCATGACCCGTCTGGACACGCTGGCGGGTTTTGCCCCCCGCTTTAACAAGTGCAAGTTTTAGTATAGTGCGGTCTGGCTAGTGGTTGGAGAGGGTTAGGGGGAGAAGGCGTCAGGGAGCCTTCAGGGCCTGGGAAAAGGAAGACAAACAGCTGACAGATTTCCCGCTAGCCTCCTGGTTCTCTCCTCCTCCTCTCACCGTGTTTTGTTTTGCAGCTGGTTGCTGAGGCTGCACTGTCGTTAAATGATGTCACGCACGGCTGCGGATCCGCCACTTGTCGGCTTATCCAAACAGGGCTTTGGTGATATCACGCTTAGCGGAAATGAACTCTGGCCTTCAGGGAAGCGGCGCGAGGGAGGGGTGGACGGAGCGATCGATCGCCGCTGGTATTGACGGTGGTCGGTAGGTGGGTTTTTGAACCGTTACCACGGGTTGTATTCATTGTTACTTCTGTCTGCCCTCCAGGCTGGCGGTTCCCAGGTGATCTTCACCAACCCGCTGGAAATCGTGAAGATCCGGCTGCAGGTGGCGGGTGAGATCACCACGGGGCCCCGGGTCAGCGCCCTCTCTGTCATCAAGGACCTTGGCTTTTTCGGACTCTACAAGGTGGGCGACACCTCCATTCTCCAGGTTCCTAGGTCTGTGGGGAAGGGGAAGGGGTGGGTGCAGAGCATCTCACATGCTCACCTCGGGATATCCAAAATGGCCGCAGCATCCTGAGGCGACAGCACATCGTGAGTCAATGCGTGGAGCGATACAACGGAGACTCGTGACTATTAGAATAAAGACGTGCGATCAGAGCAGCTCCATCATAATTCTACTTGGAGGCAGGTTGCAGCTGGAGAGATGACCGATGCAGGATCCGTACGGAGGATGATAATGGAACACTTGAGAAATCACTACAACTGCAATCAAGGAGTTTTTAAATGAAACTCTTTTGAAACTCCGGAGATCCCTCCAGAAGTTATTGGCACTGTTGAACCGAAAGCACGGTCACTAGAATGTATGCACCGCTGACTTCCACTCATATATATTACATATATTATGTCTTATAATAAATACTGGTTTTAATGTCCATATGCAGCCATGTCTGTATTATCATCAACTGCACAACTTCACAACAATTCATTATTTCTATTTGCAGTTATGACTAAATGATATGTGATCTTTCTATTAATTAATATAGAATGACATATATTATCTCACCCCACATCGGCTATCGTTTAATATAACATTGCCATGTGGCATTTTCTATTCCAGCACAAGAAAAGCCACAATTTATACTAAAAGCTGTATTTAACCCTAATTGCCCTAATTGGCATTTTTCAATGGTGTGGGGCCAGTGACCTCTAGGGGCCCATCCCATCGGCGTGCCAGCGATCGGGGTGCCCACGATCGGGGAGCTGACGATCGGGGCGCCCGCCATCTGCGCTCTGCTGTGCGTCCCCGTGCCCCGTCCAAATAAAACAAAAAAACAGTGTTTTTATTTTAGATGTAGGCTATTTTATTTTACACCGCTTCCATGCACAAAGCACCGTGCGTAACGTGGGTGTGTTTTTGCATCTCCATCATGTTACGCGACTGTGTGGGGCTTAGAATTACAGCCCACTATTTGAAAATATGGAAATTGTATGATATTACACATCCCACACATCGTAAAGGAAACGTGAAAGATTACGATGTCGGTGGCTGACTAATATTGTGCGGATACTGTTTTTTTAAATTAATTAATTAATTAATTAATTAATTAATTTAGTCGTCATATGCAACAGTCCCAGAGCTGCAGGAAGCCATGGGAAGCATTCACATACACATGCAAAGAAGGCAAATTTGGTGTTTCCCCCCGATAAGCAATGAAGTAGATGTGGCTCCTTCTAATCTTAGCAGCTGAGCTGGTCAGAGGCGTACACTAGCGGAGCGCGGCAAATTAAATTATGTTTAATGGCCCTAACAGAGTTTGGCAGAAGGGATTCTGCTTCTCAGAGCAGAATCGAGTGAGAAAATGTCAATCTCTAATAATAATCTCTAAAACTAATCATTTGCCTCATTCTATAAACTGAGATAATACTTTGTTCATCCCCCGCGGGGAAATTCAGGATTCAGGCTGTTAAACTCAGTCCATGTTCCATTGAGGATTTAGACTTTTTACGTTAATGGGACCTCTCTGAGTTTCTTATCCTCCTCTATCAGACCGTTATGGGTTTATAGTGTGTGTGATGTGTGTCTAGCGTCTCTCTCCCTCTGTCTGTCTCGCCATGTTTAGTGCAGGTCAGGCAATCGCATGTAAACCTTTGGGTTCTGTTAACAAGGCTGTTAAAGAATGCCTGGTCCTGTCTCCGTCTGCCAAAGGCCTGTCTATCTGTGAAGCTGCTCCCCTGCATGGTAGTGTGTGTGTGTGTGTGTGTGTGTGTGTGTGTGTGTGTGTGTGTGTGTGTGTGTGTGTGTGTAATGTAATGCTTGCATTAACAGAAGCAGCCTCTGGCTGATCTGTTTAAATACACACCAGCCATCCTGATTACCGTCTCTATAGCCGGCCATAAATAATGAGATTTAGCTCAATTAGGATCCTCTCGAGGTGTAAAACAAGTGGAGAGGCTACAGTTAGCCCTCCGTAATCCTCACACCTCCTGTTTGGCCTGTGAGTGGATTACAACCCCGTGGTCACTGTTTATCCTTTACGTAAACTTGCTGCTGTGCAAGTACCGAAGCCCAGCAGAGCTGAGCCGAGCCAAGCCAAGCCGAGCCAGGCCTGGGCAGACATCTTCTACCACTGATAGCATCTGATCCTCCACCTGCCTGACGAACACCAGGGCTCTCAGTCCTGCTCCTCCAGCAGCAGCACCAGCCACCATTACTCCATCCATCTTCTGGTTGTGTGTTCTGCCAAATCCCTATCTGTATCTCCATCACAGCCCAGACACGGGTACTGGAAGGGCAATTCCATCTCAGTCATATTTGTTGAGTAATGGCTTTTCAGATAGTGTCGCCCTGTAGAGGATAATAGGTGGTTTACAGACAGATCTGTGCGCCGTTGCATCAAAATACAGATAGTTTACATGGTGTAGTACACCACAACATGCCGAGAGTAGATTTACTCAGCCACGCCCTTGCTTCAGGCCAGTGATTCTCAACCTTCTTCATATCAAGGACCCTCAATTTGATACACATTAGGCCACAGACCCCATTTGAAAAGATTTGGTCTCTGGGAGCCCAATCTGAGAAGATTTTTATTGTTAGATATGATTTGGTTTCTATACTATATTTCGGAAGATAACAGTGAAACTACGATCAAAACAGTCATTATTGTACATGCTCTAATGGTGTCATGTAAATGAAATAATCGTGAAGTTTAACTATTAATCATTTTGATGGAGACCCCCTTGAACCTCTTGAAGGTCCCCATGTTGAGAATCACTGCTTTCGGCAATAGCCATCTTCAACAACAATTCGAAATGAACTCGCAGTGACGTTACACAACTAAACAGCAAGGATTACATAATAACACTCCTGAGAGATAAATGAAACTACAAGCCGAGTCTGAACGCAGCTATAAGATGATACACGCTGAATCATCATGCAATTCCACAAATTGCATGCCAGTCGCAGTGCTGTCTGACTGACAGCTGCAAGTCTCTGCAGGTGAAAAACACTCTTAATGTCAATTCGTGGGGATTTGACAAGACCACAGCAGCTACGTTCCAGAAACCCTGGTGGTGGAGAAGGCCAATGGAATGTCTCCCAGAAAGGTGTGGTCTGTCTGCCTGTCTGTCTGTCTGTCTGCCTGTCTGTCTGCGTGTCTGTTGGTCGGCCATTGGTGCTTCCATTTTTATGGAGTGTCTGTGATGCTGAGGGGGATTTGGTTTCACTCCCCTCGGTGCAGCCCGGTCCGGCTGCTGACAGCAGGTTCCACTTGACGTGGACGTCCTGTGTTGGGTTTCAATGCTGGCTTCAACATATGATCTCCATTATGACAAGGAGAGGAAGGCACGCTGGCTGGATGACCGGGGACTGTATAGGATGGAGAGATGGGGGGGTCGAAGGAAGGTATGGATAGAGGGATGGAGAGAGGAGCGGGCCCACAGTTGGTGGGAGAAGTGGAGAGGGAGAGAGAAAAGAACGATCTAGCGGATAGTAGAAGAAGGAAATATGGAGGAGTGAAAGGATGGAGCGAAAGAGTGAAAGAAGCTTCAGAGAGGGATGCTGAGATTGAAAGGATGTGGATGTGGAAGAATAAACATTGATGCATGTGATAATAGACTGCCTGTAGAGTATGGAGTCCCTGTGGCACCACACATATTAAAGGATGTGTTCACCATTTTTCAACCCATCCAAGCCTTATGAAAATGTTGTTTCCCATAATTTATAACTTAATTTAATTTATAATTTAACACTTTACTATTGACAAACTTACCACTCTCTCAAGTTTAATTTCCTTTTCGAAAACAAGAAGCTTGCAATGTTGTCAGACAGTCTATATACAGTATGTGTTATTTGGGGGGAAATGTGCATTTTATCAGCTTTTGCACTTCTGCAAATCAACTCTTTCAGCTATATATGACAAGTATATACAGTATATGCTATGCAGCTATATAGTGTACAGCATATACAACTAAAGTCCGAGTTTCCCATTTTCGAAAAGGAGATTTAACGTGATTTTCAGGCTAAAACGTTTGCCCCATTGGCCTGCATTGAAGCACAGTGAGAAACTGCAGCAGAGTGGTAAGTTTCTCAATAGTAAAGCATGAAACAGTTACTAATAATGGACACCCACATTATAATAAGGCCTGGATTGAAAAATAGTGAACCTATTGTTTAAACACTATCACATACTAAGAGATTCCAGAGACTATGTAGCAGGTACTTCTATTAACAGCTATATTTCCTCTTGGTATTGTAGACCTTATGTGGCTTGAAACCTGATAAATTATATTACAAAAAAAAGAAAGAAAGCCCCTGGACGCGGCCTGATTGGATATGATTGGAAGTGAAGAAGTCATTAGCGATGTTTACGTCTTCACCAGTAATCATTTCCATAAAATTCTGTGGCATGTTGTGGTTATAGTTTGAACGTGAATCAAAAGATGACAAGATACGCACATATTTGTAGCAGTCGTAATGAAAATATTGTAGCCTGTAGTTGCAGCCATAATATTTACTGTATACTTTCTTGGCAAAATGTAGAGCTCACTTTAGTAAGTTTATTGCCTGGGTCCAGACCTTTGAACCTGCCCACTCCACCGAGTGGAGTGATTCTTCATATGGTCCGGTATTGCGACGTGGAACAGCGATTTCTCCGGTTGAAAAAACGTTCGGTCGAATGAGGGCTGCGGACGGACTAACGATTGGCCAATCATACTACATTTGTTTTATTGTTCTATAGCAGTGGTTCTCAACAGGACATTCAGGGACCCCCAGGGGTCCTTCAAGACGATCCAGGGGATCCCATGCAAAATGATTAATAGTTAAACTTCACGATTACAAGACATTAGCACCATTAGAGAACGTACGATAATGACTGTTTTGATCATGGTTTTACTGTTATCTCCCTAACTACAGTATACTCATTACAAAATATCGAAATAATATAACAATATATGTCTTCTCAGATTGGGGTCCCAGAAACAAAATCTTATCAAATGGGGCCGTGGCCTAATGCCTATCCTTGATATGAAAAAGGTTGAGAATCACTATTCTATAGTATAAGAGAATCTTGATAAATCTCAAATACCTGAAATCTTGTTTTGTTGTGTTTCTTTATTGCGAAAATCGCTGCCCAATGCAGCGCATGGGCCCAATAAACTCCTTAAATTAAACTGTTTTATGCAGATAATTGAAATATATTCAAGAAATAAATAACCAACGTGTGAGATAATGTCAGTGAATAAGAAAATGGGCTTGTTAAAACAGAAATCGGAGGTTGCATTAAAGCAATCGCTTGGGTGACAGAAGCTGAAAGGTCACAGATTAGAGGTTTGTTGAATAAATGTATTAATTCATTTGTAATGGTATCTAATAATACAAAGGGCGGATAAAGGAGTAGGGAATTTGGATTGAGGTAGGTATGCATGCATTACTGACATTGCACAAAGAGCGCCTATCAATGTAATACAACACCCCCATCCATCAAATTAGTGTCAAATCCAAACTTGCTGGAGTGATAATTAACAATAAAAATGGGCGTAGTAATGACAATCATAACAAAGTAGTGGCATTATCCGCTAATATCGACTGTGAGGAATCAAAACTCACACCGTTCATTATAGGAACCTACATTTTTACGTAAAAATGTAATACAACTCAAAGAAAAAAGAAAAAAATCATTACGTATAAATTTAATTATGTAGTGGGAAAATATGGAATTCTAATAGAAAAGATGGAGGATAGTAGCCCATGTAATACTCCAATAGTGGGACAGTTGCATAGCCTATCCCTCCGTGTGTACATAATAACTTTACTCTAGCACCAATATGTTCGATAATTTGATGGAGGCAGAGGAGGGGGGGAAAAATCATATTTATTGGATTTAGCTGTTTGCGACTCTTTTTTTCCCCCGATAAATTGAGAATGCACACTTTTCTATAATTCCTCCTTATCAGCCAGAAGCCTCGGTTATTTACTTTAAAACGGACTAATTTCTTATTCCAGCGGAGGGGGTAGCAGCCGCTGACTTGAACAGCTGCTTCATGACCCAAAAAACTGTCAGTCTTTCCCTGGAATAAATTGTGGAATGTTCCATTTTTCAGAGCAGGGGGGGGCCGACTCCGAGCGACAACGACGCCTGCGAAAAACGAGCGGTTTCGCCTCGTATCACGACAATAACGTGTTCCCGTTATTATAAACTGAAAATATGTGTCCGTGTTTGTTATTTATAGAGGAAAAGCGTCCGTTCGGAGTGGTAGACGTAATGCCCCCACCCCGCTCCTAAAAGCGCAGCTTCGTGTAGGCTCATAGTAGAATCAATTCACAGAGGGGGCAACTTGAAACCGTCCACTCATGCCTGTGCACGGTGTCGGGCAGCGAGGAGTTTAGTCCGGGTAGCATCCGCGCTATGTGCACGTCTGTCCACCCGTGTGCGTGTGTATGTGCGTGTGCATGGCTAAAATGTGCAGGGAATTCTAATTTGTGCACATTTAAAAACCACAGAGATTGAGATTGTCGCTTTTGTTTGTGTGTGTTGCCACATTCACAATAAAGCAAAGTACTACCAGTCTACTTTGTTTCACTTTGTCTGTGTGTGTGTGTGTGTGTGTGTGTGTGTGTGTGTGTACGGAGGTGAAGCAGAGCAACTTTTCTGTCACTCACTCATGCAGGTCCAACTCATCATAATATCTTATTATTAACACAAATGGAAACTTATGTACAAACCTGTGTACATGCATTATAATAATAATAATAATAATAATAATAATAATACCAATAATAATGAATATAGATGAAGGCAGCAATGCACAGGGTCCAGGGTAGTCGGCCCTTAGTGAAAGTCCAATCGGCAAGCTGGTCGCCTGCCGGAGCCGACAACGATCCACGGAGAGCCCGGTGTCCTGGCTATCTCCTCCGGTATATTTTCTGAGTGCAGAAGTTCACTCGTATAGTCTGGTTACACTGTAATCCTATGATCAGAACATTTTGGCGGCTGTAGGTGGGTTTCACGCGACTAAACATAACATTGGCGAACTGACATATAAACAAAAGACACATAAAGAGCACCGCTGCACGAGGGATGCAACGGTACAGTGGGCCCACGGTTCGGTATGTACAGTATCACGGTTTTTGGGCCGCGGTAACGGTACGGTTTCAGTATCTTTATAAATTAGAAAAAAAAAAAAAAACACTCTACCCTTTAAACAATGAACTCTTTATTTTGCCTAGAGACAAATAAAACTTTCCATTCAGAAAAATGGCAGCATGACTGACTAGGCCTGGTTTCTGTCTCTACTGCTTTGCAACCTGTAGGTGCTTTGCCTTTTAAATAAACAGGGCACCTAGCCTACTTGTATAGGCAATATTAAATATAAAAATAACAAAGTGCAACATTGCACTTTATGTATATATGTTATATGTTTGCCAAAAATGGCAAACATATTATTATATGTGTAAATAACATGATATAATGAGTGTAAGTGACATATCTCTTCACATATTTTAACATACATGCATATTTTAACGCACGTGATAAAAACAATAAAAACAATATCATGAAAATGCATTTGTGATGGACTGACGCAGTCCTCTCCTTTCGGTTTGGGTGGCCGGTGCTCGTCCCCGCCCTCTCGACCGGGCGTGCGGCCGGCCGGCGGGTTCCAACGAGCCGGCTAGCCGCTAGCCTGCTGTGGCTAAGGGTGGTTAGCTAGTCCGCGGAGCTTTACATGTGCGCCCTTCTGGCTTTTATTTTACTCCGTCTTTCGGCCGGAGAAATCGGCAATTATAGGAGGGATTTCCTAACGGTTCGACAACATTCCGTGCACAGTCTATGCGAGTCGCCATCTTGGTGAGGTCCACATGACGCGGCGACACGGTGACGAGTCTCTCTGACCAATCACTAGTCTGCAGTGCCGTCACATGACCGTTTGGGAAATGAGAAAAGCACTGCTTTCTCGTATCTTCTCGTACAAACATACCCGCATGTGGATGAAACTTGGACGCCGCCGCCTGGACCACACCGCACGGTTTCTGAACAAAAACAAATAGGGGTCCCGCCCCCTTCGGACGGAACCCTTATTATTATTATTATTATTATTATTATTATTATTATTATTATATGGGAAATTGACATCAGTTAAACATTTGTGACCTATAAGGGACCCAACCATGTGCGAGTGATAGTATTTAAATAAAGCTTAACTGAGCACGGCTTCCTACTTTAATGTTTGGTACTTTTTAACGCTTTCAACACGTTTTCATGATTCCACATTAACTGCTTTTCCTCACTCCTCTCCCACCGACTTCTTGGTTCTCCTGCAGAATTCTAACTTTGTGTGACGGAACCGAGCAGATCATTAACTTTCCTTTAAATCCGTCACATTTAAATCTCACATCCCATCTCGAATATTGTATTAAACGCACGATTTTCCGTGTTTTCAATCATTTCTAATGATAAACTCCTTTCTCTCCCTCTCTCATCCTCTCAATGTCGCTCTTCTCATTATTCTGTTCGTTTCCACAGCCAGTCACATCCAGGGCGTGTGTGCGCGTGCGTGTGCGCGTGCGTGCGTGCGTGCGTGTTCGTGGTGTGGCAGCTTGTTTAATGCACTGCAGGTTGGCTTCTGCAGCAGGTCTGGTCAGATAAGAGCAGAGAGAGGGAGGAAGAAAGAGAGAGAGGGAGGGAGAGAGAGAGAGAGGGAGG
>OMKR01053852.1:5677-15937 GCA_900302355.1 Cyttopsis rosea
GTCATAACTTACGTCAGATATTTAATCATTCACAGCAAATTTTAAATATAAAATTGCTTCGGTAGCTCTCCGAGATGTATAAAAAAAAATGTATTAAATAATATGTAATACTGATTTAAGACCTTATTATAGCTTCAGTGAGATATTTTGACTTTAAATATCTCACTAATGGCATTCCCTTTGCAAACCTCCACACATATCTCAACCACAGATGGGCCTGACCGGCCGCCGGGGACATAAGATGCATAGCCAAAAAAAATTTAAAAAAAAATCCAACTTCCAGTTATTTTCAGCATAATTTATTTTGTGCAGCTAAGAGTCTAAATGTTTCTGAAGTTACAATCACTATATTATACATTCCATTTGATGTAACAGTTGAGACACAGACAACATGGACTCGGCACATTATACAGCATACAAGAACTAATTGGAAACAAGCAAAGCAAAATTCCATAGATCATCAAAACGTTGAAATGTTGTAAGTTTGGTCTTGGTACTCGAAAGGGGCCCCGTACTCTCCAACTTTTTACCAAATCGAAACGCTGATCTAAGCCGGTTTGCCTAAAGCGCAGAGGTCGTGCAGCCATGAGATCTAAGCAGTGATCCTGCCTTAGCGCTATTTTCTGAGAGGCTTCACACATGCAGCCCTGGACTAACGAGAACAAAGAGGGATAACAAACACCTTATGAAAATTACATATAAAAAGGGATAAAAGTATCAAAAGAAACTATTACAAAAATACTCTAATCAAATATAAACAAGATTGACTGGTACAAATGTGAGGGGTGCTGTCTGGCAGTTTAGTAAGGTATTGGTCGGTAACATTCTATGCAGTGTTACCACATTATTACAGTAGAAAGTATTTACTTGTAAAAGCCTTTCCTGATTAGCATACTTTTTACTTTATCCAACTACTGGGAAACGGGAGTGACAAGACAACTTGTTACATTTAGGAGATTCGTTCTAAAAAGGTATGTATAAAGAGACGTGCCTTTTACATATGACACTAATTCTACTTATTAAACGTTGTTAAACTATGAAATGATGTGCTTAAATTAAGCCTGTTTAATTAATGACAAATTATTCATCAGAGAATTTTCCAAATTCTTGATGTGAAATTCATTTTTCAAGTGGAATATTCTAATAGCCAAATTAGTGTTACCTTCTGAGTTTCGATAGCAATTGAGCTTTTAAATGCTCCATAATTCAGTTATGTCCACAAGCATGTAAATTGCTTTCCAAACTAGCATGTATTTTGTATTTGTGTTTTTATTTTCTCAATAGTTTTAATTTATTACTTGCATACATTGTTTTTAACAAATTGCTTATTTTAAACAGAGCTTTCAGATGACTTTGCATAGACAGAGGATCTGGAAATTTAACTGCACCCCCATATGAATGCATAAATATATTGCATGTGTGCCTGCTGGTTCACCGAGGCGTTCACATGAAATTAGATTTACATTTTATTTCACATGGTGTGGAAAATCACAAAGCTCGAGATGCTATAACAAAGTTAAAGCAAGATACAGCTGAATCATATTTTAGAGTGATTTATGGGTATGGAGTATAAGTTCAATTAACCACTCAGGCCTAACTTGCGATTGATTGCGGAAAACCTAGAAATTAAACTTGATTGGGAGATATTATTTTGCAGGGGCGAAGCATTAACATTTAGTCAGGGGAACTTAATGAACAATAAGAAAATCGTCACATTTCATCATACAAAGTAGGTAGGAACATAGTTTTGTGCAAATATTTTTCCCAGTTGTAGTATTATTATTATTATTATTATTGCATATATAGTTGGCTACAGAGGGGGCAATTTCTTTACCTTTTATTGAAGTTAATTAGATTTTAGAAAGTTGAACTTTAAACCCCGACATCACATTAGCACATCTTTATAACGTAAAAGTATTTATTACGCAAATGAATATGTTTGGAAAGTTATTGTAAAGCTAACTTGATAAATTGAGTACAGATAAATTGATAACAGGATCCAAAATGTATCAAATATTTCAATTTCAGCAAAATCACAATAAACCATACAGAAAACTCAGAGACCATTGAATTTGTAGTTCTTCATGAGAATTGTAATTTGAAATTGGTTTAAAAAAAAAAAAAAAAAAAAAGATCCACAACTAACTCAACTTTACCTAGAATAATCAAAACACCTGACATTTCATGACTGAGAAGAAAGCAGTTCTGACAGCCTGCATGGAAATAAGTTCTACTCTGGGTCTCAATTAGGGGGAGAAGGACACTCAGCAGCGTGCGAGCTTCCTGCTTCCTCTGCCCAGTGTCAGTGTCACTAGTTGTGGTCTAGAGTCTCAAACCGTTAAAGGGTTGACTGCAGGTCTATATCTTCTTAAGGAATTTAGGTTGGTTTGTGTCTATGTAGAAGTAATGCTCATACAATAGAACCTCTTATTGCCAAGATATTAAATAATAAAAAAGGTGTTTCTTTTTTTTTAACCTCAAAGTAAATAGCATGGCAGTCACAATTGGTATTCTTAATCACAGATATTGCAAGATTTTTCCTCTTTTTGTGAACATGCAACAAACTCAGTTAAATGTTGTTTTGTGGTGGAATTCCCCTTTAAAATAAACCAACCAAATAAAAGAGTTGCATTTCATAACTCTAGGACCACCTGAATTAGTGTTGGAGTTAGAAAACCTTAAAAAGAATATGGTATGAACCTTCTTCGGCCTTCCTTACCTGGAACACTACTTACTGGAATAAAATAAATAACTGGCCTCTACAAAATGTGCATGGCAAAGAAAAACATGACATACATTCCCTTTGTGAGCTTAAAAATGTAAAAAGATAGATACTTAGTTGATCTTAGGGATGGGTTAAATAGAAACACATTCTACCTTTGTAATGCTGTCTGGCTGATTTGAATGTCTCTAACAATTGGATGCCATTTGGACATCAACTTAAGGATCAATATGGAGGCAAATCATTGATGAATTCATGCATCCACCTATTTACGTGGATTTTAGAGACTGGAAAGCAGTCCAATAACATTTAGTGTTATTCATACGGCTAGGTTCAGCATCTGTAGATTTGAAGTGACTTTAAGGCGATTTCCACCATGAAAACACATGTATAGATACAACTGATCTGATAAATGAAGTCTGAGTCTGCTTCCCTAATATTTACACTCAGTTTTGGGGAATTTCTAAATTATGTTTATTTTCGATGTTGGTCAACATAACAAATGCAAATCATGCACCAAATCCTACAAGTATTTTGATACTTGCATTTAAACGTTGGACAAACAAGACAAGAGACCTTAAATCACAGTAGATAGGAGATTTGTTTTGCCCTGAGACACTTTGTAGTGGGTGTGCTAAAATCATTTAAAAACATTGTCTCTTGTATCAGTGGGCTTTTGTAATGTGCCTCAAAAGGAACAAAACAAAACACATACTAAGCATTGCTTGAAAAAGGTGCCGTGAGTGATCACCTGTACAATCGCAAGCAGTCTCGTGTTCTCCTTGAGCGTCTACTCAGGTAACAGTTACAGACGCCTGCTTAGGTAGTGATTATTACTCTTAAAAGATTACAGAAATGGTGTAGCAGTCTTTGTGATTCAGTAATTTGGATTCAGTATTGTTTAGTTTTGCAAGGAGAAATGTACAGATGGGCCCAAAAGAGGAGATACATGGGAATTGCAATTGAGACTACTGGGGATAGCTGTTCTGTTGGCGGCGCTTTGCCGATCTCATTTTCTCAAAGCGTGACTCCATCTCTTCCAGGACTTTGGGCGTGTACCTAACTACCAGCTTAACTGTTCCCTGAGCTGCCTTCAGGAGTTCCACAGCCTTCTCATGGTGTTCCCCTTCCACACTCTGGGGAGACAGAAATGCATCGTTATCGCAGCAATACATGAAAAAAATAAAAGTTTTATAGGTTCAATTGCAGTATACATAATGTAGCAAGTTCGGGTTTATATTATGAAAATAGAAAATGTTGAGTCGCTGTTCAATTTGTTGATGGCGCACATCACCAACCTTGAATTTTAAAGTTTCTGGACTGAAAATAAAGTAACCCTAAACAGCTACAGCGTAAAGATTTGACAATGTTTCACAATGTAAAAAAATAAAAATTACACAGGAAGAGAATGGCCCACCATTTACCACAAAACTGTTTTTGATTAGTAAACAATGTCTCTATAAATAGTCACATGTAGTAAACCCCCAATTTATTTTTTCCCTAGTAAGTGAATATAAGACCTATTTTAACCAGGATTGTCTTTCATGTGAACCTTTTTTTGACTAGAGGTTGACCACAGGGTTCGAGCTTTTGCATTATTCACATCACATCCAAGCAAACCCGTCCTAAACTCTCCCTACTCTCACATTTACCTCACTTAATTAGTGACCTCATTGGAAATGGCTACTTCACCGTGCAGTGAAGCAGACATCCGACCCATGCTGGGATAATGATCAAAAATTTATATTCCTAATCCCTGCATACTGGATTGTGTTTCTGAAACAAGTAGTACTCCAATGTTAGAACTTGTACACGTATTCTGCAATGTAAATATGCATCCACTGCAAATAAATATTTGTATTTAGCGAATTATTCCATTGTTACCCTTTACCAAATGATGGTTCATTTCACACTACAACAGTGGAACATACAGTTTATCTTTGTATGTGCAGCGTTCATCTCAACTAGCCTTTAAGGGCCAAACACACTAAATGTCACACCAGCACTTCTGAGTGTGAGGTTTTGCACCAAATTAAATCAATTCAATGTAATCGTTGTGAATTGTAGCAAAGTGTCAACCTTGGTGAACTTTGAAATGCAAAAATCACAAACAATAACTTGTGGCTTTTGGCCTGGGGACCTCTGAAGGGGACAGTCCATTGGAAAAATGAAGACAGACCAAGCCATCAAATAATCCCATTTATACAAATATGAATTGCCAGAATATACTTGAATTTGAATGTTCCTTACTTTTCCTCGATAATAACTCAATGGCTAACTTGCTCCCGGTTACCTAATGGCTAGGTATTAGGAAGTGCATACTCAAACCTTTGACTAGAACATTGGTATTTGAAAATGTTTTATCTGAAGACTGAACATACCACCCCATTCACAGAAAGAAGTTGATCTCCTCTCTTCAGGCCACCGTGGCGGTCAGCAATACCCCCTGGGATGATGCGTGAGATGTAAATTGGAGAGTTCTGTTCCTTCCCGCCCATTATGTTAAATCCCAGTCCTTCCTCAGTCTTGGGTAACTCCACCACACGAGGATGGGAGTGGCCCTCGCTTGCTGCAAAAGCAGCCACAGTGGCCTATAAAAAAAGAGTTAACAATCAATACCTAACAGCTGAGACTGTTGAAAGTTAATTGTTATCAAGTTATTTTCAAAAGACAAGGAACATTTTTATGTCGTCGACCATTTTAACAAGAACTTGTCATAAATGTATGACAGTAGCCATGGAATCAATATATTACAGAAAAACATGAAAAACTGAAAGTGCCCTTTAAAGTGAAAGGTAGGGAGTTATAAATTATTTGATTTTGGTGATTCCAAACCTCTTTAATGTAGGCTAACTTAAGCCACTTTTCACACTTGCACTGAAAGCCCTAAATCCACTGGCAATGTTCCATATTGCCATAATGTGGGAATAGGAGCCTGTCTCGATGTTATGTAAAAGTCATTCCATAAATTTGCCCACTCTCAACCTAGTATAATTTCCGGGAAAATTCCAGTACTGCCATAGACGGCTGTATTGTGAATGGAAGCAGTAACATTGCCAGGAGAAACACTTAAAGTAGAGGTGGAGCCAAAACAGAATACCTGTATTCGGCAAAGCACAAATAGTGGGTTTTTACGAATATTTATTTCATACAAATATTTTTAAAATTATTTGTTTTCGGGAAGAAAAAATAAAAACATTCAGAAAAATGGCGAGTCCGATCCGAACTGTGGTGCACGGCTGCAAAGACGAGAAACTGAAACGTCCAGTCACTATGGAGACAGGTCTTTATGTTTCTTTAAAATGCCACTCAGACCCTAGACGTGTCTTTTAGAGTTAGGGATAGAGAGGGGCACTACATGGTGTATGTCAGTTCGGGAAGTATGAAGTGCTTAGAGTGCGATGACATCAGGCACCAGCGCTTCGCTTGCCCGCCAGCTGCACCGGAGCGCGGAGCGCGGAGCCCGAGAGGGAACGAGCGGACAGAGAGAGGTAGAACGGGTGGAGAAAGTTCCTTGTGTAGGACAGGTTCAAAATGATCACACTGATTTAATATATTCCTAATATATTCTATTCCGGCATTATCATGGCACGTGTGAACAGACGCAAGACGGAAATGTTCCGGAATGTAGCTGCATGTGTGAATAGTGAAAATGACTAGCGGTGCCGGAAAGGTTATCCCAGTAATTTACCGCGAACTATGTGTAAAGGGAGACCAAAAGCTGCCAGTTTAGGGCAACTGAGCAACTGCAAGCAGGGTAGTGTGAACAAGCTGGGTATATTTGGAGAGTGAGCTACCTTAGCTGTGGCATTGGCCCTGACCTCGGGGCTGCTGTTGATGTCAACCGTTTCATACACATGCTCGTATACCTGTAAACAAAGACCCCAAAATATTAGGGTCAACATACATATCACAACTAGATTCCTACATCACAGTTCTTATTT
This sequence comes from Cyttopsis rosea, assembly GCA_900302355.1. Lineage (NCBI taxonomy): Eukaryota > Metazoa > Chordata > Actinopteri > Zeiformes > Parazenidae > Cyttopsis > Cyttopsis rosea. The sequence continues at coordinate 12,344 of OMKR01053852.1, forward strand.
ACAAAATGTGAATATAGCACATTTGTGTGTAAAATGTGTTTACTCATGATTATGCATGATTGAACCTTTTAGTAGTGGTAAACACCACGGGACTTACTTCTCTGACGGCGTTACAGAACTCGCTCTGTAGAACCCTTTGCAGCGCCTGCAGTTTCTGGGGGGGCACTTCTCCCGTCCTCTGCAACTTGTCAAGGAGTTCGATAGCTCGAGAAATATCTGTCAAACAAGATGGACAAAATTCTACAGACCATTCACACAATAACAAAACTAATTCATAAACAGCAACGATTGTCATAGAACACGTACTCTTATCACCTACTCTGCCTCACTGTTCATAAAACTGACATGACCATAAAGGCTGTGCAAAGTAGGTAGGGTAATAAAAAAACTAAAAAAACAATAACATAATCGAAATTAGAGCGCCAACTAACGATTATTTTCATCATCGACTCATCTGTCAATTATTTTCTCGATTAGTTGTTTTGTCAATTAAACTTCAGAAAAATGAATTAAAAACGTCGATCGCCGGTTCCCGAAGCCCCGAGGCGACGTCCTCAAACGTCTTGTTTTGTCCATGACCCAAAGATATTCAGTTTTACTGCCACACAGGACGAAAGAAACCAGAAAATATTCACGTTTAAGAAGCTAGAATCAGAGAATTTGAAATTTCCCTTTCTCAAAAAATGACTCAAAACGATTAGTCGACTATCAAAATAATTGGCGATTAATTTAATAGTTGGCAACTAATCTATTAATCGACTAATCAAAATCAGGATTTGTTTTTATAAGCTGAAATCCTAATCGTGCACAAATGTTTTCAAGTGAAATGCATAGGGGGGAAACAAACAATTGAATAAAGATATTCACAGGAAGCTGACGCTGGAAAGTCAGGACATTTAAGTGTATCGTGTGACGATTGGGAAACATTCGTGCTGCGATTCTGAAATCCTTTAGAGCGTAATGTGTCACGTAATGAGATAATCGCTCGGTCAGAGACGGGGACCGACGAAGCGTCCCCCTTTCGTGAACTGGCGCACTGTCCCGGCCAAGCACTAACCCGCGTTAATAATTAGCTTCATTGTAACATTATCGTGCCGAACCCGTGCAAAGCTCCAGACCAGAACACACCGCTGATATCTCCAGTGAAGGCCGGTGAAGATAACCCGCCGTCAAATAACACAAATATTTGCACGATCGTAAGCTAACGTTCAGGCTAACGCTAACGCTAATTAAAGTTACCTCTTTCCAACCGCACGGGTTCCCCGAGAGACGCCATCCCGATGTTCAGAGAATGTTCCGCGTCGGGTGTTTATACGAACCGGTTCAAATACGACGTCGGACCGGGACGGTGTGTGTGTAAACACCAAGAGGATAAATCAGATTATAGTCGTTAGCTTGCTGCGTCAAGTTAACCGCGGCATTGACTTCCGGGTGTCCACCTTCAAAATAAAAGCTTCGTAAAGGTCTTGCAGATGCGACGGCTTTCTTTTTTTTTCTTTTTTTCATATTGTGCACAATTTAACGAGCTATAATGCTGTTCTATGGCTCAGTAGGGAAACATACCTGCCTTAACTATAGACCAAAATAGATTATTTGTTTTGTTATTATTATTATTATTATTATTATTATTATTAGGGGTCCAGCCCAAAGGGTGGGAGCCCTATTGTTTTTGTTCAGATTTTTATTATTATTCTCCGAGCCATTCTCCAGCCGAAAGTGTCTGGCGCTTAGAAACCGTGGAACCCACGGACACAAAACTAAAGACTTGTATCCGGGGCAGTCCCGACACGCTGTGGTCCGAGTTTGATGAACATAGGACCATATCTGTAGGAGGAGTGAGTAAAAAAAGTGTAGCCGAGCGGAGGGACCGGAAGTAGTGGAGCAGAGCGCTTTGTGACATCATTATCCAATCTGGTACTTATGTGCAGGGTATGACTCTGAAGGGGCTTTCACATAGGACACGCTGCGCTACATTGGTGTGTATTGGTTGCTCCGTTAAGAAAGCGCTCCAAGTTTGTATCGGGTCGAGATGAGAGACAGCAGGAAGTGATGCTGCATTTCATGGGACCTTGGAAAACTGTAATTTTGGTTTCACATTGGTGCAACTGCTGCGACTAACCTGGACCCTGTGCATTGCTGCCTGCAGCTATATGTATTATTATTATTGTTATTGTTATTGTTATTGTTATTGTTATTAGTAGTATTCTGTTAATTGATATGTCAAATGCAAAAATTTGATACTTACATATAACATAGGTCACGCCACTTCACATCACGTCTTGCCCCGTCACGGCACATCACCACGTCTCACGGCGTAATTTTATTTTCTGCTCCTTGTCCAGATTGTAAAGCAGGTTGCAAAAGTTGTATTTTTTATGTTGTGCAAACACATTTAATATCATCAAAGTCCACATATAACTTATTTGTGCTTTAGACCCGGTAGACTTGGGATTCTGAGTGGATTTTGACACTCCAATTAAAGGTTGATCATGATAGGTTGATCATGATAATTGCATGTCCAGAAACAAGATGAATGATAGCGACATCTTGAGGCCTTCGACCAGCGAGGCAACATGCGTTCATAAGAAATCCAAATTAATTAATATATCACTAGTGCATGCATGTAATTATGTTAACCCTATTTCCATGCATATTGAAAACGGCTGCTATCATTGACAAATGCCTGTTTAAACCCTATGGCTATTTTTTTAAAGGAGTGTTTTTGCTGCGATAGTTTTACGGAAAAAGCTCCTATGACTCACACTCTTTTGCATTGAGAATGTAACTAATATTTGAGTCTTAATGTTTATGAATATTATGTGATTGTTCATTAATAAATAGCACAATGTACATATTAACTTTTACAAGAGTAATTGAATCAGCCATTTCAGAGCTGATCATATCCCCGAGTGGACATGGAAACTCCCACACTGTCAGCTTGATGACGCACCTCCTCTGAAGAAAACTGAGAAAGAATGTGTCTCCTCTCTTTTCAGAAAACTGTTCTTCTCTTCATCCAGGGTCCACACCAACACACTTACCGTAACCAACCAAAAGGGTCAAATCAAGAGGTTGAGACACAAGACTAACCGTAGTTGAAATGTGCTGGATTTAGGGCATATTCAGCAGAATGTGTTTTCAAAAAGTCAAGCTGAATTTTCTGAACCTTGAGTTACCTGTTCATTCAAGTTAAATTTTTCGTAAAATTTCGTTTTGATATGACACTTTTAAGCGTCATATCAAGTTTCATATTAAGAAACAGTATTCCAGCATTAGGACCATTGTAATAAACAGTCCCCACTCCCTATGCCTATGTCCCAAATGTGATATAAGGTATTTTATAAAACGTGTTCATCTTCTTGCAGGCAGTGAACGATTGAATACGTCTTCTACTGAGTTCACTGTTGACACTTCCAAAACCTGGAAGCGATTTCCTTTCTGTTTGTCTGTCTGCACTAGCTAGAAATTCATTGGTCAAACTTTATCGACATTCCTTTTTTTCAGTTGCCTATAGTCATTTTTATTTCTTCAAATATTTCAGTTTAATATTGCAAACAACTTCACAACATACAAAATGAATAATATTAACCCAGA
>OMKR01053856.1:5975-17241 GCA_900302355.1 Cyttopsis rosea
TATATATATATATATATATATATATATATATATATATATATATATATATATATATATATATATATATATATATATATATATATATATATATATACACCCGTTTCATTCATTTCATTCATGCATTTCAAAGGAAATATCTGCACGTTTGACTTCACTACATTTCTAACACAGTCAACATTACTTTAGTTTTCAAGAATATATATATTGTATTTATATTTGTGTTTATTTATCAAACGTTTATAAATAGCTATAACTAAGTGTATGTTAGTAAGTACTGTTTTGTAAACTGTAGACATATCAGGATCTGCATGAATACTCATCTTCAGAAAAAGGTACAGTACTTTCGTATCAGGGCACTGGATATGACAAGTACTTTTAATTTAAATACTTTAAGTATATTTAAGAGCAAGGACTTATATACTTCACTTACTTTCGGTTTTTTTAACAAATTGTTTCACAGCCAAATCATTCTACTGTTGGAAATGTAATTGGGTGTATGTGTTTTTGTGTTAATCTTTACAACACAAACCTGTGAAGATTAATTTTTACAACCGACAGATCCATAGATAGATAGATAGATAGATAGATAGATAGATAGATAGATAGATAGATAGATAGATAGATAGACATACAGATCCATAGATAGATAGATAGATAGATAGATAGACAGACAGACAGACAGACAGACAGATCCATAGATAGATAGATAGATAGATAGATAGATAGATAGATAGATAGATAGATAGATGATAGATAGACAGATCCATAGATAGATAGATAGATAGATAGATAGATCGATAGATAGACGGACGGACGGAAAGAAAGATGGTGGTGGGTGTGTCGCTGTGGATGCGGTGTGACGTAGGCCGGCTGCGCATGCGCACTGCGGGCTGTGCGTGCGGCCTGTCAGTAGTCCAGTGGAGCTGGTGAGGTCATGTTTTCAAGACGAACCACGGACTAAACAGCGATCTGAGATTTATTCCGTCGCCACAGAAAGGATCGTTATTTCAGGCCCTTTGGAGGAACCTGTGCTCACACCGGACCGCTTAGGTAAAGCCCGGGATCCGTGCCTGCTCTCGGACATTGCATTGTTTGGTCGTGGGGGAGGGTCGGATGTGCGTGTTTGTTGTCCTGGGTGTTGTACACTCGGGTTAAAAAATATTAAATGTAAAATATGGACTAATGTGCTGTGACGGTACACTAGGCGGCTTCACATTGTTATAATAAAGGCACAAATGTGGGCCTTACGTAATGATTGGCCGCGTTCCGTGATTATTAGATGGATATATGAGATAGATAAATGAATATTCGATATAAATTACGGTGTTACAGCACACATCAAAACGGTAGGCAATAATAATAATAAAGTAATAATAATAGAAAATATAAAACTGGAGATTGCAATAAACCAAAACAATCACAAAAAAAGAAAATAGCAATACAATAAACCCAAAAAAATACTAAAAATAGAATAAAATGGCACCTTAGAAACCTAAACAATAAATACAAAATGGCAATATAAAATAAACCTAGAAATGATCAGTAAAAGAATAGAATATGTATTGTTTTACTTTAGTAAAAGAGGCCGTTACTGTGGCTGTAAAGCACGACAACACCTTCCTAACAACCAGGCTGTTCAAACGGAGGATTCTGAATTTTTCCTGTGTATTATCATTATTATTGTTATTATTATTATTATTATTCCTGTTATCAAAAGAGTAATTTCACAGCCATCTACCTGCAACACTCCCCTGTCACCGGCAAGGGTCGTGCGGCCAAGGTTAAGGCATTAAACACCGATGGAAATACACGGATCGATGCCGGTCAGCGAACAATCTTTTCTGGTCAATCGGTCCAACAAAATATTGGATTTAATTTCTGCATTTTTACATTCGCGTCTCTTCTAAACCAATAAAAATGGAGTAACCGTGTCGTTCATCTGCCGTTCTCTACGAAAAAAGGGCTGTATCAGCTTGTATGCAGAGGGGAATCGATGAGTGTGACTGTGTTAGAATAAAGGCAAAGAAGCAAAATGCCAGAGGTGGAATTAAATGAATCCAGTTCTCAAGATCTGATCAATCCATTGGTTGTCGGGCTGTGAAATGCGTTAGAGTTATATAACATGCGTGGTTTTTTTTTGTAGGTCGATGTGCATTTCTGTATCCATTGTAAAGTCGGTCATTAAAGCTGTTTAGGCTGGAGCTGGATGCGCAGCAGGGGCGCTTCCACTGCGTTTCTTGCTCTTGCAAAATATTAGACAAATAATAATAATAATTTTGATTTACAACAGACCGGCTTTGGTCCCCTCCCCTTGAATCCACTGACAAGACCCCTGAGACATTCACTTGCAGCTCCCAGTTGCTGCATTGGCAAAGCTGCTGCTGCTGCTGCTGCTGCTGCTGCTGCTGCTGCTGCTGCATTTCCAAGTACTGGCACTCACATGGTGGGACTGAAGACACATGCTTTAAAATCAACTGAGGGAATGTTGTGGTTTGAAATTGTTGCATTGTGATATCCCACATTAACAAGCTGTTGTTCCACAGCTGGACGACAAAACTGTACAATATCTGCTTTAGAATTCAGACCCATTGTAACTCGGGTCAACATAATTGTCCTTGCTGTTAGATTTTATACAACTAAACCGTGTCGATATGGAGGTAACGAGGGAGATGGATATGTAAGCCAACTGAGAGAATCTGTCTTGTGTTCCGTCAATATTCTTGTGCTATGTTAAATTATAAGCTCTTGAAATATGTTGACCATCTGTGTTGAGGTCTGAGGTCATTTTACCAAGTCACACATATTGACAGTTGCACTAGAACTGTATGATAATTGCATTATAATTCAGACCCATTGTAACTCTGGTCACCGTAATTGTCCCTGCTGTCAGATGTATAAAAATAAACCGTGTCTATTTTGATGTTTAGAGGGAGATGGATGTTATGTACGTTTCTGTGACGGCAGAGGAAGAGTTGACTCATGTTTTTACTCTGGTAATTACCTCCCTCATATGGACTGTGTGTTTGGTGGCTCGGAGAGCGACTGCAGGGTGTGATTGTGTTTCTTCTTCTATACGCACTGACAGCTTCTCAAAGCACAAGATGAAGACAATTATATTTCCCCTCCTTTGGTTTCTCGAACTGTTGTCTCTTGACTTGACATCTGATGCTCGGATGCATAAGATGTCGATCAAATCCTCGTCTTTTTTGCAAGTCGCTTGACCCAGTTAGCGTGAGCCTCTCTGTGAAAGACCTGGGCTGGAGTCCTGGGCCACGGTCCAAACTCACCAGGGCTCAGGCATCCGCCATCATCACCAGGCTTGGTTTCCAGTGTGACAGAGACATTCTGAGAGTCGCATTTCATATGATGAAGTAGGACCCCCAAGCCGCCCCTCCTGACCGCTGCTCGGCCTGTGGCCTTCTGTTCTGCTGTGAGCGCTGATGATATCATATCTTCTGTTCGGGCTCTGCTTCTGAGTCGGTGTGATTAAGGAATTGCTGCACTGATCTCGAGTGTGGGACTCAGCAGTGTCTTCCTGCTGTGAAGTTATTTCTCCGGATCAAAGTCTGCAAAGTGATGCTTTCTATTTCATCCTCCACGATAATATTTATTTATCTTCTTGTTTATTTTTACAGGAACAATTCACAATTTTTAAAAGGAATTCCTCCCAGAGTTGGCTTCAATGGGCTAATTTGCATCTGTCGTCCCTGGGCAGAACGTGCAAACCAGACACACAGTCACAATACAGTACAAAATACGATACATTATACATAAATAAATTCCACTAGTGTAAAATAGTTGACTCTAGTCATCTAGTCACTCTAGATGAAAAATAGCCAAACAAGGCGCCTTTAGTGGCGCCATGATTGTGTTGACTTGAAGGCCAGACCTTTAAGTTAGATTTAAAATCTAGGAAGCTTTCTGACTGATGTTGGCAGGTATGGAGTTCCATTTTTCCAATAACTTTTGACTACTTTGGGAATGTTGATTGGTCAAATGTTGTCTTTCTGAATTGTGGGACTAATACTACTCACCCCTCACTGGAGCTGGGGGAGGTACAAGTATATGTATATTGTTTTATCTCATCGTGTCCACATATTCTGTTTCTTCTTCCGCAGAGGACATTTTTGGATGCACAGAAGGCAGTAATCGAAGATTTCGCCATGAACAAAAACAAGAGAGAAAGAGAGTTCTACAGCTTGGATGTCGGGGATTCTACATTCACAGTTCTGAAGCGGTATCAGAATCTAAGACCCATTGGATCAGGAGCGCAGGGGATCGTCTGGTAAGCCGATCAATATTTACCAATCACCTGCAAGGAAAACCACTGAACTCGGGATGGAGCTATTATATAACAAACAAATACTGATCTGACTCTATTTAGGCTCATTAGTCATTAGACTGAACATCATTTTATTTCCCTTAGATACATTTGAAATGTCAGATACCTATGGCCCTAAGTATCTTGAGTTTTTATCCGTGGAAATCTTCCGATACCAATCCCCAGTTTTTCCCCTTTGCTCCGCAGCTCTGCGTACGACCAAAACCTTGAAAGAAATGTGGCCATCAAGAAGCTGAGTCGGCCTTTCCAGAATCAGACCCATGCCAAGAGGGCCTACAGAGAGCTAGTCCTAATGAAATGTGTCAATCACAAAAATGTAAGTTGAATACAAATGTTCAAATAATATTTTGAAATGTGAACCTTCAAAAAGTCCTTTTTAATGCATATAAGTGTAACAATTCATAATGTTTTTGACCCTGTCGTTCTGATGTGTGTTGTTTTACTTCCACAGATCATTGGTCTATTAAACGTATTTACTCCACAAAAATCATTAGAAGAATTCCAAGATGTGTGAGTAACTGGATGGTTTTTGTGTATGTGTGTTGTAAGTGTGTGTTCAGAAACCCTGTATATAGTGTGTCTGTGTGTGTGTGTGTGTGTGTGTGTGTGTTTGTGTGTGTGTGCGCTTAATAAGGCACTAATGTGCAACAGAATTTGCAGCGATAAAAAGCAGGATTTTCTGTGCTATTTTGCAAAAGAATTCCTCCCATATGGTGATTTAGCTGACTAATATCCCCAGCTAGTGGTGAAATAATGCACGAATGACTAAATAATTGCCTCAAAACCTTTGGTGTTTTCCTGTGTATATATCCATGCTCATCGTAACCCGTGTCTTGTCCTGCCAGCTACTTGGTGATGGAGCTGATGGATGCCAACCTGTGCCAAGTCATACAGATGGAGCTGGACCATGAGCGGCTCTCCTACCTGCTCTATCAGATGCTGTGTGGCATTAAGCACCTCCACGCTGCCGGTATCATTCACAGGGTAAGCAGCGTTTGCTGATCCACACTTACGGTGCCATTTGCCAGGGGCTTGGCTCTGAGTGGAACGCTGTTAAATCTGCATTGGCACCTGACACCAGAATGTAAATGACTGTCAGTTTACTGGCCAAGGCTGTGGCTTACTGGCATACGTACGCCAGCAGGTGATGGGTGGGATCTCATTCAACTGCATGGATGTTTTATTCTGGAGGCCATTTTTCTGTCTTTTGTGAATAATATTAATAATAATAATGATAATTATATGTGAAATTAGGACAGCAGCATAAGGGGTACATCAAAGCTGCATAAAGTGCTTTTCTCGTTGAAGCCAGTCAAATTTACACATAAATGAAATGAAACATCATTGAGCAAAAAAAAAAAAAGCTTTCCAAGCTGTCCGCTGGCCTAGTTTTCACTTATATCAAGTTTAGAAGATGAGTGAAGTATGTGATGTCATGATTTGACGTTCTATCAACTAAGCGGAACCTGATCTGCTCATAGCAAGAAGCTGCTATGAAGCTATGGAGCTAAATGGAATGTGATTGGCTAAAAGCACACAAAACATCTGATTTGCTGATGTCAGCTCCGGGTGTGCATGTTGCAGAAAACATATCCCAGTATTGGGGCAGCAAAATATCACCACGATAACATCCAGCTATGTCTGGATACTTCTTTCACAGACACAGACAAACCTTAAACTGCTGAAGATGGAGTCCAGCTCCATCAACACTGAGAATCCTACCAGTGTCCAAATCAGCGTGCTGATCTGTTCTGGACTGTGATCTCCTTGTGGAAATACAGCAGGGATCACACATTTATTGTTATTTTATTATTTTATATTATCTTATATTATTATTAATGCACAAAATACAGGCATCTTCAGTGAACGAACACAGTATGGAAGTCTGCATCTCGGGGCTTATTTGTTTCTGACGAAGAGAAACAATGAACAAGCTCTTCATGTGGCTCTCCACCTTTTTTTTTTTTTTTAATGAACCATTTTCAAGTACAAGTATCTCAACTGCAACCTCTGCATAGCTGTGAATTTTGGAAATCATTGCTAGCGGAGCAGATCTAGTCCCAGCGGGTGCAGACTCGGTAGCGAACAGAAGCACCGAGCAGTTGTGCCGGATTGATGGACACGCTGCTAATGTGGAACACTGTGTAGACATATCGGCATACATCAAGACATCCGTCAAGACGGATCAGTATCAAAAAATAAATGGTCAGAAATCCATTCTACCACTGGAAAATATTGATGTATTGAACTCCATTTCAGTGTGCAGTAATTCGAACCCACTTGAAACGGAGTGGATGTTAGCGACTGCCCTTGAATAAACACTGCAACTGGTCAGTGCCGCTAATGGGATATTGGTTTCTCTCAAGCTCACTAGAGACGTTGTTTAAGACCTTCTTATGAGCAGCCCCACTCTCTTTTCATTCATATGTGTGTTTTCTCTGCAGGACCTGAAGCCCAGCAACATTGTGGTGAAGATCAGATTGCACCCTAAAGATCCTGGATTTCGGTCTGGCTCGGACCGCAGCCACCGGCCTCCTCATGACGCCATACGTGGTCACGCGTTACTACCGGGCACCGGAGGTGATCCTGGGCATGGGCTACCAGGCCAATGGTCAGTCATTACCTTTCTGTCCACGCGTGCGATGAGTATACTCACCTGCAATGACAGACGATAATTTGAATTCAGTGTAATCACACTTTACTGCACTTCCTCTTTCTAATTCTCACTGTAACTCTGTGTATTGGAGTCATGGTGCAATCTCTTACACTGCGTGTGTTTATTCCAAAGATGCATGGTGATTCTGTGCATGACGAAATGTATTATGAAAAGCCAACACAAAATATAACCTTTTATGACTATAACATATCCTACTGATCTTGACTAACCCTTCCTAACATGTGGCTTTGCATTCCTCTCCTCACCCCTGATTTCCTCTATTCGCCTTGTTCCACTTCGCTAGTGGACATATGGTCTGTGGGCTGCATTCTGGCCGAAATGGTTCGCCATAAAATCCTCTTCCCCGGAAGGGACTGTATCCTTACGCCTTAAAAAAATGCTTCTCAGAATTGGCTCCATTAACATTCTGTGGGAATGCTGTGCTCGCTGCCGGTTCTTTGCTTTTATTTGGCAATCAATGCTTGGCACCAACAGCGCAATGCATGGCAAGTTTCTGGCATTCGTCATGAACCAAAGCAGAGCGAGTGGATCCTTCCTGATTTGAGAGCCACATCCTCAACAATTCATTTCTCTGTTCCGTTTCTTTCATACCAGACAGACATTCTCCTTCTCTCCTCTGGTTTACTTTACATGCCATCCATTTGGAATTTCACCCGCCATGCCACCGCTCTTCTCATTTTGTGTTTTGTTTTGTTGCTGTTTTTCTTTTCTCCCACTCTTCATCGTGTTTGCATGCAAACGATTCCATCGCCCCCTCACGGCTCCAGTGGATGTATGGTCAGTGGGCTGCATAGTGGCCGAGATGGTCCGGGGAAGCGTGTTGTTCCCCGGCACTGATCGTATCCTTCCCGAGTCTACATCGCCTGTCACTTCCTGTGCGAAGTGACGCCACTTCCTGTTTTTAGTTCCCAGTTGATGCATTCCTCAAGGTCCCGCATGTCATACCTACACCTCTGCATTTCTACTCAACCTACATCCTCCCCAGTCCCTGCTCTCATTTGGCCCTGTGTGGAAATCGAGAGGCTGGCGCATACTGAAAGGGTATTTGACGTGCGTGGTACAAAGAACACAATCATTGTTTTCGTTGTTTTCATTTGCTGTTTCATGAACTAAGACAAGATAGATAGATAGATGGATACTCATCCCCGAAGACAAATTGCAGTGTCACAGCAGCTTGCATAAAAAAGGCAATAATAGGCAATATAATTAAATATAATATAAAATAGGCAATAGGCAAAATAATAAAAAAAAGAAAATGGCAATATTCAATACAGCTCAAAATGAACTAGAAGATACAAAATTGTGAAAATATTCAATAAACCTAAAGATTTAACAATAAACAATAAAAAAAATGGCAATAAACCATAATGATCAATAAAAAATATATACATCTGAAAAAACAATAAAAAAATAAATTTGGCAATGTACAATGAACCTGAACCTGATTAAATTCAAGCGAGTGTCAGGTGTACTGTAGAGTTCTTCCCTTAACGACCAACCGCCCCAGACATCGACCAGTGGAACAAGGTGATCGAGCAGCTCGGGACGCCGTCGCAGGAGTTCCTGATGAAGCTGAACCAGTCGGTCAGGACGTACGTGGAGAACCGGCCGCGCTACGCCGGCTACAGCTTTGAGAAGCTCTTCCCCGATGTGCTGTTCCCCGCCGATTCGGAACACAACAAACTGAAGGGTGCGTTTTCTTTTAGTTTTTTTTTTCCTTTTTTTAAATTTGAAAGTAGATGAAGAAATTGTAGGTGGGGAAAAAGGAGTAGAATGGTTAGACCATGCTAAATATGAATCTTTCTTATTGTACTTTCAAATGTGCATTACTGGTCAAGAGTGGGTATTCCACATTGCATATTTGGAAACTCATGTGAATTTCACATCGGCTACTTTCATTATTTCGTAGAGCTCCAAATGGATTCTATAGAAATGAAGATGTATCTCACACTTATTTAACAAAATATATTATTAAAATATATCAATTAAATATCAATATATCAGTTCTGTGTGTGTGTATTGTCGCGACCCCAAGGTTGAGAATATCTGTGTTGGACAGAGTAAAACAATTTCACTAATCCAATTCTTCAAAGCCTCTTTGGATCAGTTTTGGCTCCACGGCACAGCTACAGCTGTAACTTGAAACATCCGCAAAGCTCTGTGCAACATGTTCCTTGTAACAAAAACTTATTAAAAGCCTCGTTTCCATTGAAGATTTGGGTTTCCCAGATTGAATTCCTTTGAGGCTTAGCTCTGTGTGATTATTTTCAAAAAAAAAAAAAAAAAATGCAGAAAGAAAATCGATGTCGGCCTAAACTGAATTAATTTCATCTCACTAAATATGTATTGTGCGGTCATTAATGGCACGGCTCCTTATCGGTTTTCTCCTGTCGCTCTCCCAGCGAGCCAAGCCAGGGATCTGTTGTCCAAGATGTTGGTCATCGATGCCTCCAAGCGCATCTCTGTGGACGAAGCCCTGCGGCACCCCTACATCAACGTTTGGTACGACCCGGCCGAGGTGGAGGCGGTAAGTGGACTGCACGCGATTCGTCCTTTCGGTTCAGTCGATTGTGATTGTTAAGCATTTATCATCATCAGGCTCATTGTGCGCCTCCCCCATCTTGTCTTGTCCAGCCTCCTCCCAAGATCACCGACAAGCAGCTGGATGAGAGGGAACACACCGTGGAGGAGTGGAAAGGTCAGACCCCGTAAAGTACCGCGAATATTGCCCATCTCTGAACATATGCATTAGCATTTAGCATTTTTATCCGACCCTCCACAATATTAATTAACGTTTGAATAGGATCAGGACTAATCCAAATTATCCAAATATGTGATCACATGACCGAGGGATACAGGAGGGAAGGTTTAGAGGCAATTATTTTATCATTCATGCATTATTTCACCGCCAGCTGGGGATAGTCAGCTAAATAATTTTATACCGTAGTAATCACAAAAAATTCTCTCATAATTCTGGAGGAACTGATGGAGCACCGCATGCTTCCCTCTTCACAGTGTTTTATAAACTCAGAGGCACCAAGAGTAACAGTGTGGGTTACAGTAAACCATTCCATGGTGCTGCACATAGTCCCTTAGTAAGTACACACACGCACACGCACACACATGCGCACACACACACACACACACACACACACACACGCGCACACATGCGCACACACACACACACAGGGCTGTACCACTGACACTGCTGCACGGGGGGCAAGCTTGTGTGTAAATATCAGTTTCAGTATCAGCCGGATGAACTCATCCCCAGGTGATAACGACTCTTTACCTCGTGGTTGGCTGCCACACCAGTCACTCCCGAATTAGAAACACGAGGACCCTGCGATCAAAGTGATCGTAACTCTTAACTGTGGAAGAAAAGATTGTCAAGATTGTTTTTCGAGTTTTCTACTTCTGCTTGTCCATTTTTCAACTTTTTCTACTTTCTATTCTTCTATGATTTTTCTACATTGTCCATTTTTCTACTACACCGTCTCTCTACCTCGCCATTAACAGTGGTCATTTTTCATAAATGTTTTTCAGACCTAATTTATAAAGAAGTGTGTGAATGGGAGGAGTGGACCAAAAACGGAGTGATCCGAGGTCAGCCGCCTCCTTTAGGTGAGTGATCACTGGAACTGTGGAATGAAGGTAACGTGGAGAAGTGGACTCCTCTGGAGAGTGAGGGAGCTTTTGTATATTTTAATGAAAAAAGCAGACTTGAAGGATGATTGTATAATGAGTTAGAAAAATGCTGGAGTATTAGTTCCTGACCTATCAATGTAATTAAATAACATTAAAATTATTATGTTTTTTTTCTAACTTTTTGAGCTATTCAATATTTTTGTACATTACCCCTTGCTGCAGTACCCTGATTACAGCAATACTCACACTAGTTAATAGTCAAATAGTCATCCAAATTTAAAGTAGGTTTTTTCATGACATCGTTATAAATGAGACAATATTCGAAAAAAAATGTGAGCAATCATCAGGAAAATGATCAGGGGTGATGGAAAATGTGTGCTGGTTAGTGAACGCTCTAAAACTCAAAGCGTCCACTAAAACGCTGAAATGAAACGTGGGCATCGGGCCGGCCGGGCCCGTCCTCCACGGTGCAGGTGTATCACGGGTCCCGTGTGTTTCTCTCAGCACAGGTGCAGCAGTGATTGACCGCTCCCCGCAGCCCGCCTCCTCCTCCTCCTCGGCCAACGACGTCTCCTCCATGTCCACCGACCCCAGCGACC
>OMKR01053857.1:11834-25433 GCA_900302355.1 Cyttopsis rosea
GGGGGGGGGTTGCCATGACTTTTGTTTCGCTCAATTAGGAAACGCATGAAAATAAATACATCTAAAATAAAATCAGTTTTTATTTGTTTTGTTTGGAAGAATAGGGACGCGCAGCGGAGAAAATATGTGCCGGTACTCCCCTCATTCACTTGTTGGCGCGGGGGCTATTTAAACCAGAGCTCGCCACAAGAATTTACCTAATTTTATTTAAAAAAAACTTTTTTAATCGTCCTAACCCCTCTCAAACCGATTTCAACCCGTCGGGCCAATCAGAACCGTTTATCTAATATGGGGCGGGGTTTGATATGACGATGCAGAGGACGATACCTCACCAAGATGGCTGCCGCTGGCGTGGAACGGTCTGTTGAAACCGCTATCGTGACAGTATTAAACGAACTGGACGGTATATTTTTTCTAAAATAAGAACAAACAACTGCACTTAAAGCTTCTTCCTCTTCTTGCTGCTCCCTTTCTTCCCTTTTATTTGTGACAGATTTCCAGATTCCACATTCCTGAATTAGCAATGCTGACAAAAACAAATCAAAGTTTATTAATATGACACGTGTCACGTGTCATATTAATAACGGTTGTCGAGATAATCGAAGGACATACAGAAAGGAAGATTCTTTTAATTAAAAAAAACAACTAAAATAACAACTGTGTTGAGTGAAAAGTATAGATATTTGCTTTGAAATGTAGTAGAGTAAAAGTCAAAAGTCTCTGAAGCAGAATATACTTGGGTACATATACTGCAAAAATGTACTTAAGTACAGTAACAAAGTACTTTTAATTTGTTATTTTCCCTTGAGTACTGATTCCATTTATAAATTACTCATGTTACATGCAGCGAGGTACTGTCAATACCAACAATTACACCAGCTTGTTTTGTTGTAGCACAAGGGATTATCTCAAGTAAAATAATTGTTACACAGTTCCAAATATTGTATCACTCGATGAATTGCCACTTTCTATTTGGTTTGCAGTGATTTGGACGAAAACGACAGAATGCCAAGACATTGGGCAAATTGCAGTCCAGGAAAAGGCATGTTGACAAAGCCTGCTTTATTCCACCAGCATTGGCACACTCAGCAAGGTCATAGTGTAAACACACCAACACCTCAAATTCTAGTTATTGTGTGTCTAGTTTGACCGCATACCTTCAGTGAGACAATCTTTGAACATGTCATTATAACAGCCGCCCTCATGTTCGTACTGAATGTAACCATAATGCAGTGGAGGACTTTGCAGCTAAAAGCATCAAGGTGCATTTACTCATTGCTTGGCAGGCGTCCAGTCAATTGGCAAATTGAAGCATATAGGACGACAGCAAGCTTTAAACACATGGGCGTAAATAAACGGAATACTCCGTACTCAGAAAAACACCAAATTTTAATCGCAACAAAACAGACAAAGGCTATTCCCAAAGTTGCCACACAGCAGTAAAGTAAGTATAATAAATATACACACGTTTAAGGCACTTTAAATATTTGCTGAACATGTCCACTAGGCAGCTTTTTAACAATTCAGTGGCATTCCCATTGTTTTCTATCTATTCTAGGCCTTTACTCCATTGTGAGTTCAGGTGAAAGGTAGGTGAGAGCGGTGAGCTCTCACGGTGCTTCAACAGCAGGTGCAGTGAGCACAGATGTTTTTTTCTGGAACAAACTAAAGAGAAACTAAATCCAATAGGAGAAAAAAATCAATCAATTATAAAAGCAATTCACTCTGAATCATCTGCTTGGTTATCTCACTATTCTATGCATTTTATACGCATCAAAATCTTTGCTTGTTTGTGCATTAGTTTTTCATGCAAACACGTTAAGTCAGTGCGCATTGAGTTCT
This sequence comes from Cyttopsis rosea, assembly GCA_900302355.1. Taxonomy (NCBI): domain Eukaryota; kingdom Metazoa; phylum Chordata; class Actinopteri; order Zeiformes; family Parazenidae; genus Cyttopsis; species Cyttopsis rosea. Next base: position 13,677 of record OMKR01053857.1, read on the forward strand.
TGCTCATCCCTCACAGCTGCCAAGCAACATATCCACATTTAACTTCCAAAACGATTAAAGGACACTTCCAGACAATTCACCTCATTATGTTTTAAGCTTAGTTTTCTTCAAATGGAGAAGTCAGTAAATGCCCCATAGCAACACCATGGCAACCAGCGATAAACAAAGGAGATTCTCAACAGCATTGGGCTACTACAACGTGTCAGTAACGGAGAACGAAAGTGAACATAACAACCTCTCAATCTAAAGTTTTGAGTTAAATATAGAATAGAAAGCGGTCTCTCACAAAGAGAGAAATAAAATACTTGAAAGAGAAATACTTGAAAATAGTTTTTCAAGGATATTCACATGGCTTAAATATGAATTTAATTTGTCAACATTTAAGAAATATTTGTTTTGAAATAATAATGAAATAAACTTTATAAGCATCTTAGTGTGGGAGACAATCACAAGGTGGAAAGGCTGCTGGTCAGTCCATGTAGTCAAAGTCTTCAGGAATCCCAAACGCTTTATCGATTTGACTGTTGTCAAAGTAAAACTTCTTCTTCACCCATGACTTGATGGAAAAAATATTGTCTGAAAAGAGAAATCAAAACCCCGCTTTAAAGAGTGGAAAGGTTTTGAAGCACAATATTAGTTTAGAGAAGAATGTATATAATGCTATTTAATGTTATTTTTCCCAAGAGGGGACGACATTGGACATATAGGAACATTTCTGACAGCGTGCAATTATATTTGGACTTTGATATATTGACAGGATGCAATACAAAGTTATCATGTACAAAAAAACAAAGCAAAAAGAACTGGGTCAGATACGGATCTTGAAAGAGATTAATGTGTCTGACTAAAATTTGGCAAATAAAAGCTCAGGTAATTTGCTTGATACAGCTGGTTTGTAACCCTGCATTCCATCTACAGACCGCAGTACCTCTGTTGTTGTTAGTTTTAAAGAGTGATAATGATAATGATAATATAAATACAAAATAAACGACTTCCCCTCAAAGTTCTAAACTAATTTCTGTTCATATTGACATTGATTAAAAGGCTTAAAACCAAACAGTGTCTCTTCAGGCACCGCTGCAATACAATTACAATACTATTCCCAGCAGTGGCTGAGTGAGTGAGGAATACAAAAAATGAGGTGTGGCTGTGAAAGGAACACATGTGATGGTATTAATGAGTTTGTGAAGAGCTTCTACTCTTCCCTACCCACTTGACCTGGTAATTAAAACACCATCTGCCAGCCTCTCACGATACATGCGTAAAAAGTCTTTCAGAAAATGAGCTGACTCACCTGTCCACCTGTCAACAGCTTGTTTGGCGATGATGTTTGACTTTTCTGGGAAAAAATTTAAATAAATTTACACACACACACACACACACAAAGTTGAAAATATGTTATGTTTGCCTTTTTTTCTCTTTTCCCTATTTCTACACACTGTGGTACCTAAACACTCATGGAATTGCATAAATTTGGTATTGCTTAGACTCTTGTGAATCCAAAGAGCCCAATTGCATTCATGATGAAATATGGCCTCATAGTAACCATTTCTCTAGACCCAGAATCTAGACATCCAGACCATTCAGAAAATGTATGGGATGTCCAGGTACTGCTTGCCATCCAATTGTCAAAATGGTCAAATTCATACAAATCTCCAATTTTCAAAAGTTAATTATGCTGCATTACAGGATTTAGTTTTCTAAAGTGTTTTTCAAGGTAATGAGGTCTTCAGGTGGTCTTTTGAGGGTCTTTTTTCCCCCCTTTTTCCCCTTTCTCGGGTGGTCAAAAATGGCTAGAAAGTGTACCAAAGCTGTGTAATTGATGGTATCAACCCACAACTTGGTGCAGCAACTAAGCATGGGAATGGCATCATTAGGCATGAGGATAATGTTTAAAGCCCCTTTACACTCAAAATATTAATAATTTAATTAGGCGCAATTACAAATATAATGTTTATTACCTTTTAAGGAAAAGATTGACAGGGTGAAGCTGCATCTCAAACGATTCCTTAGGGTCTGAGCTTTCTGAAGGTGTAAGGCACTTGTATGTGGCAACCCCTCTACCTCACTTGGAACCCAAGAAATGGGCCTGAAGCTTAAAAGGTTAATATAACACGGGGGTTCTCAGCCTTTTTTGGCCCATGACCACATTTTAACGTCCCCAAATTCTTGTGACAAAAGCAATTAGAGAGTGAGAAATGTTCTTCTTTTCCCCCCTCTCATACACAAACAGGATATCTTGGAGACCATGTATATTCAGTTCCCTTAAACTGTATTTGAACATTTCTCTTAAATGTTTGTCCACGAACATTAATGTGTTTTTAAACAGACTTATGTTTACCTACAGTATGTGTGGTTTCAAGTGAAGCCAAGAGGAGGAGGGCAAGTAAACAAAATGTACAGGAGGCTTGAAAAGCCCTTTTGTTTCAAGTTCGGCAATGGTTTAATCCCACTGATTTGACACAGGTTTAAAATAAACCAATTGACAACTAAAGAATCGAGCATTACCTCAAGATGTTCATAAGTATAATGATCAGAGAAAAAGAAAAATCAGCCTGACTTGAACTTGACTTGAACTTAAGTGATTAAGTTTACATTTAGATTCCAAATTGATCCAAATGGTTATCGGCCATTTGCTTAAGTGTCTCCACAGCCTCGTGCCTCCAGGACGCAGAGCAAACCCCTGGACAGTGTGTGTCCACAGCCCTCCCATTGACAGAGGCATGGCTCCCAAGGGAGAGAACAGGTCTGAGCCCATTCCACGTGGACTGAACCAGTCCTGGTGTAGACAAAACACTGCAGAGCAACGCTGAGAACACTGTTTGTTAAGGGGAGATGTTTATCAGTCGTGAGGCTGCACATGCATGTGTGCACACCACCATCTTGTATCGGGGGCTGCTCCGAGGAGTTAGGAGCAAAACATATGGTTTGAATTTTTGGGTCTCCATTTTGGTCTATCTGTGAAATCCGCATTCGCTGTACTAGACAATCCAATTACAAGCCCCCCCGCCACAAGCTGTGTGCCTTAAAGGGTAAAAAATGGATCAATTTACCCTCCCTGCAAGCATATGATGTGATATGGTATTAAATTATTTGCCATAGATTCTAATACACACACAAGATTGAACTGTGCACAATAAGTGGACAGAAGCACATGATGGCTATTTATCTGTTTGACCTCGTGGATGCAGATTACCTGCGATGACTTTAACACGAGTCATTTGAACACCGTGATGAAGGCAGACACAGGTTGCAGAGTTTTAATGGCGTAGCCCTTAAATAAAAGGACCTGACCTTTAATTTGATGGCAAAACCATTGTGGAATTATTTTGTTTTGTTTTGTTTTTCTTCCCTGATATGCGTCCCCTAGGTTGTTAAAAGCTGTTAATCTAAACCCTTTTAAGGAGAGTGGTCAGATGTCACGGTCAGACAAAGCAACCTGCCTAAAAGAGAAAACTGAGGCGGCGATTTTGAGACCATCATATGATATGAGAGGCACAGCAGCAAACAATGTTTATACTGTTAAGAACATTTACCAATTTCTAACAATTTGTGTGCATCCCTGAATGGTGGCCAACTGGTTTGGCAACATTTCCATTTCCGCATTTGTCTTCTCAGGTTGTTAGATGAATGTGCACTTTGACTAATCCTCAGAGACACTCCTACAATAAGGATCATTGTTTTGTTTTATGTATCTAGAAAATGTTTATATTTACAATATGTAATTTACTTTTTTATGCTGCACGGCAGCAAGCCATTGTCAGAGTTTCGCAGTTTGATCTCATGAAATAACACTATGTGGTTGTGATTGTTATGGAAACTGCTTCTGAAAGGAGTCACATCATCCTCCTTTTCAACAGATGAATATCAGTCTCTGATGTCCCCAAAACATGTTTTGCTGAAAATAGCACTCCGATTATTCATTTTAGCCATTCTAACCTGTGTCTCTATTATGCCAGGCTCTGACAGGCTCATCCAGTATGCGTGTGCCTGTCTTCGTGTGCCACGCCCGCCCTGGAAATGTTTCTCCCACTTCTCTATGAAGAAGAAAAACATTCACTATTTCCACCTCATCAGTCCACCAAAATCGGTTTCTGAACAAATTTGATGCGAGAAATAAGCAACGCAGTTGCTGAATCTTCACTCTGTTCCGACTTTGCCCGCGGTGTCCGGAGCAGTACGGCCCGCACCGCAGCACCGGTCCAGCCGTTCCACTCGCTGGTGCTCTAGCTGTGGGTGGAGTTACTCAGATGGGGGGCAATTCGAATGCTAATGTGTCACACCTGACGTAGGGTGTGACAGCAAACTTGAACAGTGTGTTTTTTACGACCGAGGCAGAGCAATTAAAAACAAAAACTGACTGGGTTGTCTTTTTTCACAGTTTGCGTGTTAGTAGGCCCATCAGAGACCCAATTGGATGTGCACAAGTTTTTCATGATATGCCCCTTTTAACTCAACCGTGTCCTGGACGATGCTTCTCTCCTTTACTGCCATACAGTAGACAACACAGGAAGAGGCCATGTGCAGAATTGCTGTTCCAATTTCCGTCGACTTAATTAATTGTTTTGTCAATACATGTTGTAGTCTGAGGTTTCTATGTTTATGTTTTTCCATGTACATGTTGTTGTTTGTTTGTTTCTATGTTTATTTGTCTCACCTGTGGTGATTCCTCCCCTCCTGGAGAAGTAATGATGATTAGTTGTTTATAGATCAAAAGATGATGAGATCGTGCTCCCAAGAGGGGGATTGGTGTCGGTCTTGCATAACAAAAATGCTGTGCTCTTATCATCCCACAGGTCATCCCCAGTTATTGCAGCAGTATTTGTGGATTAAAGAATGAACTCCACTTGCAGATCAACTCTGTCCTAGATGCAATGGCATACAAACACTCTGTTGTATGCCAAGCATGCTGACAGAAAAAATAAAAAATAAAATACTGACCAAGTGTCTTAAAATCTGTCATTAGAACAATTCCCTCCTTTAACAGTGCTTGAAGATCAACAACAATAAAATTAAAATGAAAAAACTCACTCATCTCCTGAATTACTTCTGGGTCACATTCTCGGTATTTCTCCAATTCAGCTGTGTGTTGGGATCGCTCCTCTCTGAGAGCCTGCAGTTCCTTCAGCAGAGAGCTCCGCTCATTCTGGAAACACACACGCGGTAGAATTAAACTACTCTTAAGAATAAAAATCGTAAGAAAAGTTTAGGGTTTCAGTGTGAGTGAGTGTGAGCATGTGTTCTTACTGTATCTTCTTGTCCGACTTTGGCTTTGTCGATGCCTTGCTGCAGGATGGCTTTACGTTGCTTTGCTTCAGAATGCTGGAGAGTCAAAGTTTGATATCAGATTTTCGTGCCCTTGAATTAACATTTGATGTTTCTCTTTATAATTTGAGAGTTAATGACATGGAAAATGACACACAGCAAATGCAAAGGTATTACAGCACAGAGAACAACCATCCAATCATGAAGCATGGTTGATCATGAATTAAACAAGAGCCCTTTCTCAAATATGTAGGTTGTGGTTAGAATATGGTGTTCATACTAATTATGGCCATCAGTGTTAAATCCCAGAAAATCTGATTTGAAAGTGTTGGAACTGAACTGAAGTGAACAATGATGACGGGCAGTTGTCGCCGCCCGCACACCATCTGTTTGCAATGCAGGGTTGGACGTCAGTGAGTCAGTGCCAGATGGGGAGAAATAAGGTGATATCGCTGGCAGGCTATATCAATTATCTGACAAAGAGTTGCCAAGAGCAAGGTAAGGTTTTTAAATAAGGATTCTCACAAGTTCACGATTACCAGAATTATTGTAAGGAACCTCAGGAACATGCGAGTGTGGTTCTTCGCGTGGTTGACACGACCACATTTAGCTCGGTGGAGATGAAAGGGGGGGGGCGTTCACGACACAGGATGAAGAATTACGACGCTCTGTATCCACACTAAGTGCTCGGATTAAAATCCAGTTTTGTCACCTGTATTTCCAATTCCTCCAGTTTGCGTTTGCGAGCGTGCAGGGCTTTGCTGGGGAAGCTCCAGTAGTAGTTGGACGAGCCGACTCGCTCGCTGTCCACCATGTTGTCGTCCACCAGGCTCTTCAGAACATCCTTCACAGACATGGGCGCTTGAGACAGCAACTTTATTATTATTATTATTATAATTAATAATGCACTTCAGTTCCAATAGATAAGCATTACCCAGCTCTGGAGACCTTCCGAGTGGTTCATTGTACAGTACAGTCAGGGGTCCCTCTGTTATGAGGGATGGAATTGCACCAGACTGGAGAAAGTAGAAACTGTTTGCACACTGTCGCAGTCTCAAATTTCTACTGTGGCCAAAACATCCCTTTTAAAGATCCAAACAATAAGCATGCAGCCCAAACGTACTCATCCAAGTGAACGATTATTATCTCTTACTCCTGCGTCGAGGAAGGAATACAGCAATGCGTATGTATATCTGAAAAGCAGTGAAATCGAATACTCCCTTAGGTCTTCTCGTGTGTTAGCTGGGAGACGGAGTGTGTTTACATTGAGGGCTGAACTGCGCTAAGCACAAACGCGGGACAGCGAGGACGATGAATTCTAGACTCCAGCGCAACTGATATTAACATTTCCATGGACATGCCTCACATTCCCCAGTTCTATTTTCCCGTGATTTTCTTTGTTTGAATCCTACCAATGTTCTCCTTTACTATTTTGTCTAAGTGGACGTAACACAGATCTATAGCTTCCCCCTCGCCCCAATCTCTTAATTACTTCTGTATTCCCGAGCAGGGTTCAAAACATGTGCTTTCCATTAAGTGTCTCAGTCCCTCTTGTGTCTAAACACTGGCGGGTTATGTTCTCCTCCATAGAAGCAAATCCTATATTTTGCAGACTCTCTTGTAATGGAAGAGTCTATTGTATATTTAGAGAAATGAGTTTCAGCTTTGCCAAAGAACTAAACCTCCGACAGTATGGAGTTACTGTTGCCGGCAGAGCTTAAGCCGTTCATATTTCTGCTGGGAAAAAACTACATAAGGTAAGTAGTGATTTATCTTGGTTGCTATGACAATGGAGTGTTCATGTGACCATAATGTTTTCAACAGAGAACGAGGGCACGCTGCCTGTTCCGTACACCGCCCTCGCAGGTCGGTCCCCCCCCCAGGCACCGCTCTGTGTGATCTCTGTGCCAATCATTTAAATAAAATTCTGGTTATTCAAGAGTTCATCACGTATCAAACGACCCACTTTCTCTGACTACTTACTTATGCCTTTGGTCTTCGGGGCAATTTTCTCAATGTCCTTCAGCTGAAATACATCTTTCTATAAAAAAGATGGAGACAGGAAGGATGAAGAAGCACTCCATATTATATTGTTATAATATTGACATGATATGAGAAGAGATCATCTTGTTATTTTAATATTGTGATATAGTTAAATGTTGTTTTTAGGGCTACATTATAGTAAAATAATGCAACTTTCTGAACTTCAGACAGTAGACTGTTCTAGCCGTTGTACATTGTCTCTACCTGCTTGGTCATAATATCCACATTACTAATAATTGTTTCTTAAATATTTCTTGTCATCCCGCAAAATATCAGCAAATTATCAATACTGACGTATTCTTCAAAAATATAAATATTTGATTTTGTCAATATCGCGCAGCCCTATTCCATATTGTCTGTTCACTGCATGTTTGTGATTGGGATCCAGCGGAGTTAATTATGTTAACCAGCATCACAAAGAACAGGGATATAAGAGCTCGTCCAAACCACATTAGACCACAAGATGGAGGATTTCTGGGCTTGTTTATGGCTCCCCGGGGTTGGAAGGAAATTTAATACATGGAATGGTATTATGCAATGAAATTACAAACTATGGTAACTGTACGGTAACTGGTAACTGTAATTCCTTGCAGAGAAAACTCTGGTTTTAAATTGTAAGTACGTAACAAAATCTCTTGGATTACTCTGGGTTACGTTCAAGGATATTAAAGAGGTACTGCTCACTAGCACATGTTTTTTGAGGCGTAAACTGAAATATATGATATTCTCTAATGGAACATCAATCCTGGTCATAATATTAACGTTTCTTTGTCTGTGGGTTCGATGGTTTCTGAGCACCAGACACTTTGACCGGTGATAATGGCTGGGAGAATAAAAATCTTAATTATGTATATTTAGCCTTCCAGTAATAGGAGTATAGCACATAAACAGTGTTTCATGCCCAAGCTTTTATAGAACTGGCTGTACAAATAGATTTTCTTTTAACCAGTAGTTCAGAGCTTTGTTTACAATAGTTAATTATTTTTCCCCCTTTTTCTCATCACACCATTTGAGTGCGAGTCTTTAAATCCAATAATCAATTAATTAATTTATCCGCTTTCAGATTTTGTTTAATCTAGGGCTAGGATAATCTCTGGAAAATATCATGTAACATCGGGTGACAGGTCATCATAATGGGGGAGATGTATTGCTTTAACAGCCGCTGTTTGCTGTAGTTCCCATAATTTATATGGGACTTGTGGGAAATGCTGTTAAACAGAGAAGAGGGACCATCAACACTAGAGTTCAGGAGCTTGGACAGGGAGCAATTCTGTACATTTCACCAATCGATTACTGTTGTTTGCCAATGAGACATTATCAGGACAACTTGCCGTTTCAAAGAAAATCTCCATCATGCGACTTCTCTTCTCCTCCAAACTCAGTCCTTTCTTCTTTGACTGTAAGAGAAAGAGAATGGTTAAAACACCCACTGGCCAGTATAAATCAGTGTTGTAGAAGAGGATGTGGAGTAGCCCTGGCACAGGACTCTAATGATATCATCTAGTCCTTCCGCAGGACATATCATGACGTCACCTGGCTGTTGCCAGCAATAGTATGTTCCTGCAATAGAGGAGGCTGCACTTTCGGGACCGCAGGTTTTCACGGCAGCGCCACCTAACAAATTACAGTTTTAAAGGTTTATTCCACCCAAATACTACTTTCTGTCTAACTACTTAGTTTAAAAGGGTTACTCCACCCAAATACTACTTTCTGTCTAACTACTTAGTTTAAAAGGGTTACTCCACCCAAATACTAATTTCTGTCTAACTACTTATAGTTTTAAAGGTTTATTCCACCCAAATACCACTTTCTGTCCAACTACTTATAGTTTTAAAGGGTTATTCCACCCAAATACCACTTTCTGTCCAACTACTTATAGTTTTAAAGGTTTATTCCACCCAAATACCACTTTCTGTCCAACTACTTATAGTTTTAAAGGTTTATTCCACCCAAATACCACTTTCTGTCCAACTACTTATAGTTTTAAAGGGTTACTCCACCCAAATACTAATTGCTGTCTAACTACTTATAGTTTTAAAGGTTTATTCCACCCAAATACCACTTTCTGTCCAACTACTTATAGTTTTAAAGGTTTATTCCACCCAAATACCACTTTCTGTCCAACTACTTATAGTTTTAAAGGTTTATTCCACCCAAATACCACTTTCTGTCCAACTACTTATGGTTTTAAAGGTTTATTCCACCCAAATACCACTTTCTGTCCAACTACTTATAGTTTTAGGTATGAGAGTAGAGATGGTTAGGGTTAGGCTTGGGGTGTCGTCCATCTTGTCCGTGTGTCCTAGAAATACGGTCCTTGGTTACCCTGGGCTGTCACGAAACACTAGGGTCCTAGGAACGCGGTCCTAGGACTGCAGCCTCCTCTACTGCAGGGACACGCTCCTCGTTAACAGCCGTAATGTCTCAAATCCCACTGTGGATGTTCACTGTACAGTTAGACCAAGGTCACGTTAGTACGTTAACTAGGTAAACATTAGCATTAGCTTTGGCGGCTACTCACTGCCATGTAACGGCGCAATCGTTTAATTCAACGAATTTCGATGAAAGACACATTACTCGCCATTTTCCCGTGTAAGCGACGGCCCTACAACAGCAGTCGCGGTGTTATGTTTTGATGGCGCCGGTCAGCGTTCCCAGGCTGAATCTCCCGCGGAAGCCCTTCAGTGGCGGAAGGTACGATGTGGGCGGGGCTTGCGGCTGTGACGTTTTAGTGTCATGTGATGTTCTGGCGCCATCTGGTGTCGGTTACACGCCACTGCACGCACTATTGTATTGACAAGGGAAATTATAGTCTTCTATGGAAAATTAAAATAAAATTAAAAAAAACTCTCCCTAATTTACATTAGACTAGTAACGTAACATTATGAGGCTAATCACAAACACAAGTTATTCTCTATGGGCACTTTATTACCATTTGGCATCACAGATTAAAAAAAAAAAAAAAAAGAAACGGAACAAAAAGCATGACGGAGGAAAATATAACTTAACAGGATTCTGTACAAAATAGATTTTTTTGTGAACTAATCACAGCTGAACTAGACAGAACTGTGCATTTTATTTTTAATTATTTTTTTTGCTTGAAAGGCTTTACATCTAAAGTGCTGAACTATGTTTTTATATATTTTTGTGTGGATTGAAAACAAATACCCTTTTCTATTGTAGCAATGGTGTTAACAACGGAGATTAGTTTGAGAAACAGACAAAAAACGTGTGGTACTGAGGCGATGACAGGAAAATAAATCCATTGCTCAAGTTCAATTCTATTTACATCGCGATCCAAATGAATGAAAACTGCTGCCACTCCTGTGTGAATTTTAAAGCACATATACAACAAATTTGAAGATTTCTTTCACATATCCAAAAAGCAGATTCAATCCATAGGCAAAAGGGCTGCTCACACACACACACACACACGCACACGCACACGCACACAAACATATCACCACAGATGAGAGGCATTCTCTATGTGATTTTCTATTGCTACTCCAAAGTAGAGGTGTGTCACAGCGAGTAAGAAATGTCATTATTTAAATATACCAGGGTTTTTTTTTTTTTACGCATTTGTTTTCTGCTATCACTGTGTCACAGATTTCTGTATTCTGGTCTGGTTCTGTGTCATGTTTACTGGTCGACAACGCATGCATCAAAATGTGTCATCATGCTTAAAAAATACCCTGCATCGTTGAATTGAACACATTTTATATTTTGTTATTTTATAATAAACAGGCAAGTTGTGTGAGGACAGAGATCTACCAAAATCCGGTACCCAGAATTACACAGACAACATTTGAAAGAAGCTGCTATTTCTATACTTGGAAATGTATTGATTTTCAGGGAGCCGACGGACTTGAGGACAGTCTTGATCTCATCTCATTCCAATCGGTATAATCAGCACAACTTTTAGTCATTGATCCATTTAGACGGTTGAACATCCAGTTTTCCTTTTGCTTAACATTAATTGCTAAGTCACAATAAATTAAAAGTGCAAAAACTTCAGTACTAAATTAAATATTTCTTATTTTCAATTGGCAACGGTAAGACTGAAAGTATCTCACGGAGAAAAAGAAAAATCAAGACTCATTCATTCATTAAAAAAAAAACCAAACAACATATTTCCTTTGTGTTCCTTGGGGGTGGAGGTCTTGCTCAGGACAGTCAAACAGATGGCACGACAATAGTGTAATAGGAAGATGTACAGACGGGTGGGTGAGTGTGTGTTATGTACAGCGTCCAGTGTGTGCTACTGCAGGTAGCGGTAGACTTTGAAGCAGTGGTTTCCAGAGTCGGCCACCACCACGTGGCCGTCAGAGGTCAGGGCCAGGCCCTGGGGGCCGTACAGGGGGTCTGCAGACGTGTTGATGTAGGAGAGGAAGGAACCACTGCCGTCAAACACCTGAGAGAGAGAGAGACGGCGGGAGAGAGAGAGAG
>OMKR01053874.1:5235-21735 GCA_900302355.1 Cyttopsis rosea
GGGGGGGGGGGGGGAGAAAAAATAGAAATGCTTCTGTGTCAATGGTACTTTGAGATGGGCACCGATTTTTCTAAAGGGGAATTTGTCTTTGTAAACAAACAGTTTCCTTTTAATTAAATACCGAAGTGGAGTATCTTGCATAGACAGGTTTCTTGGCAATGCTATATTGACTATTTTGACTACTTTTTCCCACACGGGAGGGGGGGGGCACAGTACTGGAGAGAGGTTGCGGTGGAGGCAGAGGAGTGAAAAGTGAGTTATTGAAAATATCCATAGATACCGTATCTATCATGATGACACCGTCCAGATGTGCTGTCTTGCCTCTAGCTGCGTGCACATCCTTGACTGTTGGTAAACTGAAAACCCATCTTTTCACCTTGCTTTGAAGTTCAAGTAAAATGCACTTACCTTAATAAGATAGGATAGCTTGACATATACTTGACATATATGTGCACGTCAAAACAATGTGACAATTTGATTGTGTTCTTTGAATTGCAAAAGCAGTTTATTTTTTAAGTTATGCGAGGGAGGGCTAAAGTTTGTTCTGTTATTTTTTTCACCCAACTCTCTAGCCATCTGCCTTTGTCATTGCATTAACACAGAATTTTAGAGTATCTTTAAGAGCCTCCCGCTAAAATCTGCACACAAGCATTATTTTTATATCTGTCTTCAGCATGCAGGGCAGACTATACAACTGAAAGAGTTTGTGTGTCACTGCATGCAAGAGTTAATGTGCTAGTGGACTTCCAATTCCCAACCCAACAATAACTGTCTTTAATATTTATTATAAAGCACTTAGAGGACCATAACTCCATCCTAAAGCTGACCTGTGTCGAGGCCTCACTGGCTTTGAGGACGACCCTACAATGTTTTTAATTCATAACCAATCATCGTTGCCTGAAGATGGGGACAATTACCGCAGGTGAAAGCAGATGATTAGGACGATGATTTATTTGTACATTTGAGGTATATATTGACAGCGTGTGTACGCACGTGCCTGTGTGTGATGTGTCCACCTGAATGTGATTGAGTGGCTTTAATTGGTGCTGGCGAATGGAGTCAGAACGGTGTCATTACATCTCAGAGCAGAAAGAAGAAAGGCTCCGTGGTTGCACACAAAGCACTGCAGCCACAAAAACACTCCAAGCCCAAAGGACAGTGGTCACACGTCCCCAAGACACACATACCAGTTCTCAAAGAATCCCCGAAACACACACAAAACTCATCTCCACATAATATTTCATCATTTTATATCACTCTCAGGGCTTATGTCGGCCAGGTAGTACTAGTTACTAGGTACTAGTTATACAAAATCTTACGAGAAATTATGTTGTGTGCTAGCAATAGAAAGAGGCTGATCTATTAGCATTCATCTAGCATCACAATGGACCATTTTCGTGATTACCAGCTGCTGCCTGCTCGGGTGTACACCTGTCTGGCTGGAGTCACATCCATGGTTGGAGCTCACGTGGCAGGCCGTGGCGCTCTGCCCTTCCACATCTCCCAGTTATTCCCATGTATCTGCTGAGCAGACAGGCCCCTCACACAGGCCATATGGTCAGGCTGGAAACCAGGATTCAGGCTTTACAAGGCCTCTACCACAGCCAATAAATAAGTCATAATAATAAAATGCATGATTGATTTTGAATTGTTTGTATCGTATCTGCCTCTCTCGGTCTAAAACAGTGCTTCAAAACTCCTTCATGCCATCAGTGTTATCCTGGCTGAAAGGAATAGTCCTGTCGAGCCAAGGCTTCTTATCAAGACATATCCATTCATCCAAAACTAAACTAAACAAAAAGATATCCTAGTTATTAAATTATTTTATGTTTTTCATGTTAAATATGTTTTTATGTTCGACAATATAATTTAATCTTTATTACTATCATCCGTAATTGTTATTACGCTGACCTGCAGCCAGTCTGTCCTTGTAAACTCCTAATGGGTCATAATTGCTTAATGGTTGTCGAACGACATTTATGAGAGCGTTACATGGGCATCATGACTAAATTGAAGTTGTATCGAGTTTATTAAAGAGCAGTTAAAGGTTTAGCCATCTCTTGACTTTATAATTACGTTAAATGGGCAGTCCTATTGGGCTCAATGCATGAAATAATCTTTAAAGCTAAATAAAGGACATCTTTTTTACTTTTGTTTTTATATTTTTATATACGAAACATGTTTAGACATAGTCACTCAAAAGACTCTCAATAGTGCGGAAGACAATTTAGCAAAGTTGGACCGGGCAAAGCATGGCGAAAACAGGACTTTCCTTTTAGATGTTTTAATAATGGACGAGGCATACAGAAACTCTCTCTCCTGACTCCGGAGACTCAAGACTGCTTTCCTTGAGAAGTGGAGAAAACCATTGCCATCAATCAGCCCCGGGTCAAACTCATCAACATGTTCTTCCTTGATAATGGGAGATCTGAATACTAATGAAGGTGTCCTTGACTCACTTGCATCTACAGTAGTGAGGTTGTGCTTCCTGAAATAATTTACAAAAGCAGTTTCACACACCACGTCTTGTCTTGATTATCTTTATAAGATAACCAAATTGAGTAATTAAATCAAGTTATTGTACACTTTCCCAATTAAGCAAATTACTCCATTCAACCACCATGAACACCAACAAAATTGTCTGAATGCAATATTGAAGATGCTGCTAAATAAACTACCAAATAATATCTAAGGACATACATTTATTCTGTCTGTTCTGGGACAAAATATCTTCGGCATTGTAAAATATTTTTTATTCTTCTCCGCCTCCCAGTGCCTTTTTCACAGTTTGCGTACATACAGTTATTCACGGAAATTTTACCTCACTTCACACTTGCCCGGAGCCGCACTCGAGCGCACTCAACTCGCTCCCCTCGAGGGCCACGTAACGCCCTTCACCTTTGTTGCATCTCCTGCCTCTCCACAAGGAATCGCCCATCGCTCGAGAGCCTCTCGCGGGCCCCCTCTGCGGAGGGGGCAAACGGAGCGTGTGATATCTCCCCAAGGTGCTTTGTCAGAGAGCTATTAATAGGTTCGTGGGACATCCTTCATCCTGAAAACCTCAGCACTCCCACCACTCTGTGCTCCCCTTTCCCAACCGTCCACACATGGGTGCACCTCTGTTAGGCGTGCCCTGCCGGGGAGGCATCGGACAGTCATGCATGTTGTTCTGTTTAGGGAAGGAAATCACATTGAGGTAAGAGTCATTATCCTGATCCCTCGCAGGCTTCCATTCCCTCTCCAGAATTAAATAGGCTCTTCAACATTGGGAATTAAACCAAATTGAGTGGTAAGAGAGAAAAAACAAACAAACACACAGCTCTAAAGAGTTATTTTACTTTTTTTAGTTTGCCCGTACAGCATTGAGCCTTAAAATGGTATTGCACTCAACAAGTTACAAACAATTTAACCCGCCTTTTACTGGAGCTTCCAAATGGCGTCATCATGTGTCTCCGGCTGGGTAATTAATTTTATGATGCAGTTAGATGCTGTCATTACACAGAAAACTTTCTGTCCGTCTCTATCCACCACACGTGGCTTTACTTGATAGAATTTGGTTTACAATTAAATTAAATTGAATCTATATTTAATTCCAAGGTTCTAATCTCTTGCTGCTCCTCAGTGAATGGTAACATCTATTGTTTTGACTCTCAAAAAGAGAAGACTTTTGAGCTCCACGAAGCAAATAAAAACCTTGTCGCATTCAACATTACATTGTATTTGGAAGTGTGATGGAAGTGAAGATGGTGGAATTACCGTAAAAAGAAAATGGTAAAAGAAAAGAAGAAAAGGCAAGGTGAAAAAACCTTGAAGATGAGCGAGAGCGACAGGCAGATGGACAGACAGACCAAGTGAGTGCGTGGAGAGGGGGAGGATTAATCACCGTTTCCCGGCAGCTTTTTCCTCCAAACCTCATAGTTCAAAATCCCTCTTCCTATGAGATTCAGACAACACCACTCTGTTTACATTTCACCCACCAAAGCCCACGCAGCATCACTCATCACTCTGCCTATAGCACTTGAAGGTCACTCTTTGTAGAAACGTTTCGGCCATCTCTTCCATATCTTTTTCATGCCTAACTAAAACACAACAGAGCCACAGAGAGAATGTAGAATGTGCCAGTCAAACAAATAATCAGCATTGCAAGTGAAGCACTAATCTTACCGTACATCACTCTCTAGGTGAGTGATTTCATCTACCACAGTACTTGTGTTCTGAAAACCTGTGCTGTGCCTTTTAAATGAATGCTTTCATTAAAAAAAGAATTAATTGGATGTCACATCCTGTCCGTTCAGTGTTCCATTTCTATTTCCTATTTCTTTCGTTAAATAAAAAATTAACAATTATACAAATGAATAAGCAACATATATAACATGACATAAGGCAATTTATTAATATCCTATGTTTTGAATATGAATTGGTTCAATTGGGATTTTAAGGAGAGGAAACCTTGGTCCAAAGAGCTCAGAGGGTAATATGTGGGGTCTAATATACAGTAATTTGCTAGGCTGGCATCGCCACACCAATTTGCAAATGCGTATTAGTCTGGAATCTCTCAGTTAATTTTAGATTTCCAAGGGGTGTTATCAACGGGTGCAGACCAAAGTGTCTCTGGACGCAATTGGATAGAGCTACAACCAATCAGAGCAACGAAATGTGTGACGCAACGGAAAAATGGTGACCAGCGGGGCGAGTTGGTAGATTAAACTTTTACCAAATCCTGTCAGAAGTATGGCAACATCTTTCTTATCAACAAAAGCTTTAAATGCAGTTGTTTGTTCCTCTTTTAGATAAAATATACCGTCCAGTTAGTTTAATAATATCGCGATAGCACATTCAACGGACCGTTCCACGTCAGCGGAGCCATCTTGGTAAGGTGCCTCAACGGCAATAGCAGATTCAACAGACTGTTCCACATCAGCTGCAGCCATCTTGGTAAGGTGCCTCAATGTCAAGGTCAATGACGTATCGTCATTGTATCAAACCCCGCCCGATATTAGATAAACAGTTGTGATTGGCCGACCATGGCAAGGTCGGTGGAAATCAATTAGAATGGTAGGGGGGCCAGATGTACAGTATCTGCCAGAGCAAATGAAACATGAGCTCGCAGATTCATCTAGTTCCCAGGCTAATAATTTGCTACTTTACATCAAACAATATTACAAATCAAGATATTCACTGATCTCTATTTATATTTTCTGCCTTAGCACCTCATGACACACTGCAATCCAAACCAATTAACAATAGCAAATATGAAATATAATTAGACTAAAATAGATTTTCACTGACAAAATCTCAAATAGATTTTATGAAACAAAATATAAGATTTTCATCAGCTAAAACGACAATAAAATGAACAATAACCAAAAGGCTCAAATGTGATGAAACTGCACTAAAAAATGTTTTAGTGAAATGACAAAGACTGCAAATTTCCAGCCACTTCCAGGGCTGCGTTCTATGACTTTGTGCCTGATAAAAGTGAGAGTGAAATACAACTATTTATTACATTTGATAAACGCCAACGGGCAACGGTTATTATAAACTGCAGCTCGGAAAAGATAACCGCATCGTGCATGAACATGCGTTCATATGCGCGTGCACAAAATGAAACAACCTCTGTGGGGACAAGTCCAGACAATATATGGGCATGATGGCACTCCTCATAGGCACACATAATTTTTAATTAAAACAAGACAATGATTATCTAGTCTCAGTCAAGGTTTAGTTATAACTCTGGACTAATGATGGAAAGCAATGGATTGACATTGACTATTGATTAAATATTGAATTTAAAATGTTAATTAGCTGGGCATACTAGGCAACATGGATGCACATCTCTCAGTAAATAATAACCATCAAGTATTCAGCCAAGCTATAGTATAAATAGTATTTTATATTTGAAAATGTATCAAAGGAAATCTGGGGGAGCCAGTTTGAATGGGCCTGATGCAGCTGATAAAATTTATAAAACTGCTAAGCTTAAGTTTGTCAGTAAAGGAGATGCTGGATCGTCAGCCAGTACAAGCACAGACTCAGTTGATCTACTCAGGTGACCCAGGTCAACCTGGGTCTGTGTTAGTAGACCCCAATAGAACAGTTGCTGCTCCACCAAATAACCCAGCAGATTGGACCCCAGTCTTAACAGATTTTATGAGGACTGAGTTAGTGCGCAGAGGTCCATTCAAACTAGGACTGGATTTTTCTTACCCTAATGACAAGTCTAGAAGAGATTTCTATTCAGGCTTATTACAGAGACAGCTGTCAAATGGGGAAAAGATTACCAGGAGCTGGCTTTCATACTCAATCAAACAATGCTGTGTATTGTTTTTGCTGTAAGCTCTTAAAAGCTGTAAGCTAAAAGAAAAAGACAAAATAATAAAGGAAGGCGTGAATGACTGGTCAAATATCAACGCCATTCGGAAACACCATCAGGGTAGTGCTGAACACACAAACAATATGTTTAAGTGGAGAGAACTTGATCTGCGCCTAAGTCGGGGACAGACTCTTGACCAGATACAAATGCCAATTTTGGCTGAAAGAAAGAAAGAGATTGGCGGGATATCCTTATACTATTCGAACCAGATAATGGAAACTTCCTACAAGAGGTTGAATTACAGTACTGGCAAAATTTGACCCATTATGGAAAATCATCTCAGCAAAATTAAAGATGGAGAGACACATGTTCATTACCTTGGGAAGCGCACACAGAATGAGCTGATACAGATTGTGAATGACAAGATTCTGGAAGCAATAGTGACTCAAGTAAGAGACTCAAAGTACTTCTCCATTATCTTGGACTGTACACCTGACATTAGCCACCAGGAGCTCCATTATTCTGATAAGCGTGGCTTTAAAGGGAAAGCCAGAGATCAAGGGGCACTTCCTCGCCTTTGTTGAGGCTTGAACAGGCTTGAATCAGTCCACTGTCATCTTAGCAGATAAGCTGAATGAGTTGAAGATTCGATTTGAAGATTGCAGAGGGCGAGCTTATGATAATGGGGCCAACATGAAGGGCAAGCGCCAAGGAGTGCAAGCCAGACTGCTCAAAATTTTTCCAAAGATGTGGTTGGGTTTTTTGGGCATGTGCAAAAGCTCTTCATCTTTCAGCTGGCACACAAAGAAACACATGAACAAAATCATGAAGCATGGAGTGACACGGCTCCAAAGCAGAACCTGTTTTAGCCTGCTATATTAGGGTGGGCTGGTAGAAATAATAGGTGGGCAAATTGGGAGGTAGGTAGCCCAGAGATTAGAGAAGCGGACTAGTAGCCAGAAGGTTGCCAGTTCGAATTCCTGGCCAGATGGCACAAAAATCTGGCAAAATGACAGCTGGCAACCGGAGAGTTGTTAGAGTCAAGATCAGATGCAAGTTCCCGCCATTGTGCCCTCAGGCCTGTTTGGATGGGTTAAATGCAGAACATTAATTTCCCCATGGGGATTAATGAGGTAGTATTTTATTGTCATTTATAAAGAACAATTTGAAGCAGGGAAATTGGGAGGTAGTGAAGCACCATTTCTGATTGATGAGTCAGTGGAGGGCAGATTGATTTACCCTAAAATAAAAAAAAATCCTTCATCCAGATTTTAACATAATCAACTCCACAACATTTATTTTGATTGGATGAGCTTAGTTCTCAAATAAAATTAAAACCTATCAAGTGAAATTTCGCGCAGGATGGATAATAGGTGATTGCGGAAGCGCGTTGCCAAGCTGGAGGGTGCGCATGACTTTCTGCGCCGCCAGCTGGACCATGTCATCGCCAGCTTGGGCACCAGCAGTAACGGGTCGGAACCCCAGCGGCCAGTACCGGCCCCGCCCTCTGGACCTGGGGACGGGTCTCCCTCTACTCTGCCCTGAGGAGAATGTCTGGGAATCCACCACATCCGCCCCCAGGACCCACATGGGTTTCGGCAGGACCCCAGCCAGTCCCGGCCCCCCAGAGGAGGTTGTCTGGGGATCCGCTGCGTCCGCGCCCAGGACCCACACTGGATTCGGTGGGACCCCGGTGGTCCGCCAGGCTCGTCTGTGCCACGGGATGCCCCTCTCCGTTCCCGTACGGTTCCCCTCCCGCCGGCCCGGAGGATGGTGGACGACTACCAGGCCGGTCCTGTGGTGCCATGGGACACTGTCTTCCGTTCCCATTCTGTCCCCTCTCTATCCCCCCATAGCTCCCAGGGCAGTGCCGCCACGGGCCCAAGGAGAGCTCCGCAAACGCCTGGGCAGGGGTGCTGGTGCTGTGGGTGACCCAACCAAATCTGCCGGGACTGCCCACTAATGGAGGTGGGACAAGTGGTTGGTCCGTTGGGTCCCTCCGCCGGTTGGGAAGGGTAAGAGTACAAGGGGATAGACATCAGGCTTTGTTGGACTCTGGCTGTTCTCAGACGATGGTCGATTAACACCTGGTTCAACCCGGGGCTTTGGTGGAGGCGGCACGAGTGGAGATTTGCTATGTGCATGGGGATATTAACACAGAATTTGTTATAAGGGGAAAAAGCATAAGGTGAAGGCTGCGGTTAGCGCCCGCCTGTCGCACTGCTTGATTTTGGGTATGGATTGGCCAGGGTTTGACAATTTAATGAGGGATGGTGGGGGAGTGCGCTCACGGTCGGTAGGGAAATGTGAGTGTTGCGCGGCGTGCAGTGACGCTGAGGGGAGGTCAGAGGTTGACACGGGGTCAGGAGTGGAGGAGTCCCAACTGGGGTCCTCCCCGGTCCCATTGCTGTCCACCATGGATGCTTTTCCGCATGGATATGGACCTCATCGGGCCGCTAGACCGCAGTGCTCACGGGTATTGTTTTGTGTTAGTCCTGATGGATTACGCAACCCGGTACCTTGAGGCATTTACTGTAAAAAAAAAAATTAACTCTCACCCTCAAGATTTTATTATGACGTGTGTAGGAGGGCAATATCTTACTCGCTACACTATACACACCACACGTTAGTGTGTTCATACATATACTCTGTAGAATCAGGTTTGTTGCGCTACATTCATTTCACCAGCAGATTAGCTATGCTATACTGAACCCATTTTCAACACAATGTGTCGGTAAACCGCAATGCTTCAAAAAGCTTGACTCGACTTTGGAGGCTGCCAACCCAATCAGGCTGCCCACCCAATCAGAAGTTAGAAACGGTACCGGAATTTTCTGTCCTATTTTTCCATTGGCTGAACACAAAATAAAAGTTTTGATTGGATGGGCAAGATGTACGTACGTACGTACCTGCCCATAGCCACAGCCGGCCTTGCTCCAAAGTGTTCATGCAATCAGGTATCAGGCTTCTGAGGTTCGGGAGGGATTACTGGCATTACTGGACAGACGATCAACAATCCTGTGGCCAAGGTGGAGGCACAAGCACTTGCAGAGAAAGTTGGGTCCTACTGCTTCTTGATTTGCTGTGTCATATGGTGTGAGATACTGACAATGACAAACGGTGGCAAAGGTGAATAAGATCCTCCAATCTGCCTCAATGCAGCAGGATATAGCAGTGAATTTAATCTCAAATGCAAAGGCCTCCCTCACTACATACCGGGAAACTGGATTCTCTGAGGCCCAGACAACAGCCAAGTCAGAGGCATTTTAGCTATGAGGCTCCTGATGAACAAGTAACTGATGCACTGAAAAACCTTGAAGTCAACTATTCAACATTGTGGTCAACTCTGCTGTGACATCCATGGATGAGAGATTTGAAACACTCAACCAGGTGAAAACCAAATATGGAGTGCTGCTGCACTTCAGAACTGCCTCACAGATGTCCATTGAATCTTTAAAGGCTCACTGCATGGAAGTTGAAAACACTCTAACCTTCAGAGATGACTGTGAAATCAGTGGAATGGATCCGAAGATTCAGAATTTACCTGATCTGCAATCAGATAAGATGATTGCCTTTGAGCCACTTTCCTTTCTCTGTGAGAAAAACCTGGAGGAACTCTATCCTAATCTTTGGATAGCCCTAAGAATTGCAGTCACCCTACCAGTAACAGTAGCATCAGCTACCTGAGGTCTTCCATGTCACAGGAACATTTGAGTGGTCTGGCCATCATAAATCATGACGTGGGGAAACACATGTCCTATGATGACATCATTGATGATTTTGCCTCAAGAAAGTGCAGAAGAGGAATATTTTGATGTAAAATTTTAATTCAAACATTCAAATCTTTACACACTTAATATTTAAGATTGTATGGCAGAAGTGCAATTGTGTAAATGGCTGCTTAACTAAACTATGTGACATACTTTCTCAATTTCTTCCAGACAGTCCAGATAGACTGGTACCCATGCTGATGCTGAAAATGCCCAGGCTGTTGTGGGGGCTGCTTGGAGGGGTGGCCTGGCTGCTGGGCTGCTGATTGGCCATTGTGGTGGCTGCTTGGAAGAGTAGCTAGCTGCGCACGGTTACCTATGGTGGCTGCAGCTGCTTCTCCTTCTGTCCTCCACTGGACATCCTCTGGGTGCTGCTGTTGCCAGTCAGGAGAGGGCTGGTGCTGAGGCCGACCATTGACCTGCTGGTGACTCCAGTATGTCCTCGGGCGGCCCTTCTGTGTCCCTTGCCTGTGCCGGAGGGCCACACATTGTGCGCCAGTGTGGCAGTTCCGCCCACCACACGCCACTTGAGTGGCTTTTCTAGGTGCTCTCTGACAAATTTTATTGAAGAGAGTGGCAAGATGTAACAAGCCAGGAGCAGATGGAATCTTGACATGGAGTCATGACAAGGGCTCCCTCTATGTGTGTGCAGGGATGGGTGATTTAACCTGTGCACAACAGGTGCACAGCCACCCCTGCTTCTGGGCCCAGTTACCTAGACCCACGAAAGGTTGGGCTGCTTAAATCACACCAACCCCACACCAGTTTTATTTTACTATTTTGAGACACATAGCTGCAGCCATAGCCTATAGGCTTATGTTTACATTGTATAGCCAACGCTAATCACACAGCTGTGTAGGTTTTATTTGACTATTTTAAGACATATAGCTGCAGCCATAGCATATAGGCTTATGTTTACATTGTATAGCCAAAGCTAATTGTATAATATTGTGAGGACTGGACTAATTACCAGGCAGCAGAGCCAAAGCTCAGTGTTATATTTAATTATTTTCTACAATTTATAATTTCTTATTTATGTTAATGTAATTATTAACTTATCTTAAGATTCTATAGAATATATTCTATTCAATAAATATTGTTTGTTTATACCTCATTCTGTTCTGTATAGGTCTACTTATTCTTAGACAGACAGATGGAGCAATCTGTTTTAAAGGAGGGAGAATTATAGTGGGAGCATTGAGGTGTCAGGTGTGACTGTGTGGCAATGGCAAATGGTTTACATTGCTCACGGGTCTGGTGGGAGGGCCCCTTAGCAGAATTTTGCTTAGGGCCCCAGTGAGGTCAGGACCGTCTCTGCACGAAGTGTCTTTTTTTTTTCCAATGAAAAATTCATTCATTCAATTAATGTAATTGATGTAATTTCAATTTTCATTTCTGGGTTGTTCTCTGTTGTTATTGTATGGGGGGAGGTAATTTGGCCTCCTCTATAATGAATCCTGGAATAAACACTGTAGAACAAACAACTACAGACAATCCTTTACCCTATCAAAATGAATTAGAGCGAAATATAATAACTTGGAAATTGAAATAAGAGTGGCTTTCTTTTGTTTCCTTTTCAGCATTTCTGCTTTCTCAGAATAAAAAAAATCCTAAATTAAATTAATCCTAAATTAATTTACCTTAACTGACTTCAACAACAAATCTGGCCTATTCCAAGTGGAAATGCTGACACAAATTGGGCTAGTTAGCAATGGCTTTGAGTCACTCAAACGTAACATCTCATATCCTTCTATCTCCTCAACCCGTCCAACTTTAACAATAATGGGTTTGCTTTTGCTACCAAGTTTTAGGAAGCATGCATCAGTTTGTATGATCATTTTTGCACCGATTTGACAATCCCATTCCTGATTGCCACAGTCTGGAATCATGGACTTGTGATGATTCTACATACAATTAAATAAATCATATTTACCCTTGTCCTTCCCTTCTGGAGGAACAACAGATATTGCTTCTATTTGGGGAAAATCTGTTATTTCCAAGATCTGTGATTTGACCTCATCGTGGATTCCCTCATCAATTCTCTTCCCACATTGTTTTTGCAACCACATGAGACTAGACGAGACCACATGAGACACTTCAAATTATAACCAAACAGCAGGGTTGCGGTAGTGTCAGGAAGTCGGTATGGCAGGCCTAGTCCAAAATGTGGACTCTTGGGTCCGGTCTTGAGTACAAATCTTGAAGTACTTGGTATTGTTTTGAACTTGACTCAATATTAAGCCAGCCAAGTCCATTTCATTTTGATATCTTTGAAATTAATATTGACCATAAAATGAGGTAAATAATTGAGATATATAATCTACTTTGTATAATTTTTTAAAAGATGGTGAAAAAAAATTACTTCACGCATCTGCACAACAGTGACCATTTTATGAGAAATATAGCTGTGTAGTGTCTTTACATTACGAGGCAGGTGAAATCATTAAAATGTTCAACTCTAAATAAAGAAAAAAGGTGTGTTAGCCATTAGTCACCCTCATGCACTATATTACTTTCTTTACAGTGAGAACGCGTAGCCATATGTTGAGTGAGTTACTACATGAACTTGCCTGGAGGCCCAAAGCGGATTAGTGCCAGCTCAAGTCTTTGAACTACTTTCGCCTGAATTCAACTTTAATCCACAGAATTCTGGCACAGGTACATATGACATCATACACGCTCATATGGTGCACACCATTGTCTATATCGGTGCCAAAAGCAGTTACTGTTTCTTTTCAAAGGAATAATTTTCTGTATGGAAATCATTTGTTATGCTAAGCTGAGCAACAGAAGGATATGAATTGAAACCAATATGTCTTCCCTTGGAGCGTCTACACAATTGGATATTACCTGAATGGTAATAATAAATCACGGTAAGCCTATAGGGGCACAATGGGAAATTTCTCCTTGTCGAGGTCAATATAGACTGTGATGAAAGCCTGTAACTCAATAATTAAGTATATCATTAATCCAATAAATTGAGAATCATAATTACACTAGTCTATTGGATTAGTACCAGCAGTCGATCATCACAATCTAAGATTGGCATGATTTGTCAGGGGAAATCTATCGGTAATGACAATCCTAACCTTGATGTGTTCTTCTCCAAGTTCAATTAAACCTGTGAGATTGTGCATATTATAACAGCATGTAAATCATTCGCTGGTTCTTTCCTCTTCATCTTCTTTATCCATTCATTTATACAAAAGAATGAGAGCCTTGAGAGTAGATATTCCAATAACAACTGTCTGTACTGCCTAAAAATCTGACATGGCTATGGAAAAAATTGTGATATCTGTGTTAATATATCATCAGTTGCGCAGCAAAGTTTTCACTGTTCGGTACAATTTCAAATTATATCATCACATATACTGATGGGTGGGACAATCTTCAAACTTTCCAGTGCAGTAGACTGGCTTGGCTTGGTCAGGCTTGGCTGCTCTCCTGACAGACGCTGTTAGCAGCCATGTTGGCATAATGAGCTACACTCTCCCTGCACATCCCTACTCAAAGGAAGCCGCTCGCCTGGAGTCTGCCAGCCCATCAGTCTGTGTCACTGTAGTTATCAATCAATCACACGCAAAGACACACTCATTCACAGACACACACGTGCGGAGAATGTGTACCTACCTGGGGCAGTGCAAGTCGTGAGCCATGAAACATTGTCTTTACCTCTCATTAATAATAAACTGACTCACTCTGATTTTAAGTCTTTCTTGCAGAGTCCGCAGGCTGTAAGTCAAACTTGAATCACCTCATGCTGGTATAGACCAAATTATTTCTATAAATCCAGGTCCTCTCATATCAAGAGGGATTAATATGGCCCATATTAACAGGTAGACATCCCCTAAAGGTCAGGCGATTCAGGTGGACCCAGTTGTCAGGACAGCGGGTCCGCCTACAAAAGGGCACAACCTTAGATTTGACTCCTGTGCGAGGACTTTGTTATCTAAAATGTTCCCTGTCCCACAAAACGCCACAGCACATGAGACGTTCAGTGTGTGGTGGCTAGATTTCAAAGCCCGCAATAGGACATTTAAAGGGACTCTCCATGAAGATAGAGATAAAAGGCACGGGGTCTCATTAACAAAACGTTCTTTTGTTTTTGTTTTTCTTACATTTGTTCTTGAGAAAAAAAAGGGATCCATCAATGGATGGTTGCTCGATTTGGTGCCTGCTTCAGCAGCTGATGAATGCCAGTTGTTGGTAAACTGGATGTGCCTTCCTGTTGATGTTGATTTGCAGAGGCACACGCCCCGTCAACGCCATTAAAATGCATGCTGACTTCAGGGTCATGTGCAAATAAGCCGTGGCAAAAAACCCAAGAATGGAAACAAATCGCACTGAACATGCACTCTCTCTCTCAAATGCGCAAATAAACCATTGCTATTAGTCATTTTCACCAAGCTTTGTTAATATGGTTATAATCAGTACCTTATTAGGTCTACAAATGTAGCTTACTGAAAACAGTTGTCTTTATTAGTGGTTTAGAACTACTATATATTTAAGGGATTATGTGCAGCCAGCCAGGCATTAGCACAAAATAACGGTGTAGAGGTCTTGTATCATTCTGAGGGGGATTATTTTGTGATAATGACCTGTTGGCTGCACATTATCAAGCGTATTACATGGCTTCTTAGATAAAAGAACATATAAATAAAAGAATACATTGAGAAGGAATATTGATTTGAAACTAGTAAACTAGTATACTGCACAGCTTAAGGTTATAGCTTCTGCTAAGAAAAGTAGTCCACAACAACGTGGCGAAGCAATCTACTGTATTTGCCCGACAAAAAACATTGCCCTACGTGACTAACATGACTAGCATATTTACTATTATTAATGTAAAATTTGACATATCCGCATTCATCTCTTCACATCTCCCATTGTAGTTTCTATGTAGTGTCACAAGATGTCGCCGCTAGCTAGCGTTAGCATTAGCATGTAGGCGGCTTAAAACGAGGGACATGAAACCAGACGAAGAAGCGGTTGCCTGTTCAGAAATAACTGACCACTGATTTTCTAGTTGTATTTGACCCGTGAAATAAACGACTATAATTCATATTCCATAAAGAATAAGACGTTCTAAGTCTAAGCCACAACATCATGATCCCTTCCAGCATGTCCAAAAATCACACATTTCATTGTATCAAAGAACAAACTCAAGCGAGTGAGATAAATGATGAAAACTACCATGTACATGGAAACTATGTGTGATTGTACAAGCATTTTGTGAATGAAGTGTAAGGTATGTGCCTCACCTATATTAGCCTAAACCATTTCAGAAACTGAGAAGATATTTCTCCTGATGATTGGTTCTTGTTCATTTGGATGCTGCGCCATCCAAACGGATGACACCCACATGTTTTTAACCTCATCCCTGTGGTCTGTGCCTCTTGCTGCAGACTAGGGCTCAAATGCATCAATATTACGCGTACGTAAAATGCGTTCATTTATTACCTCTTAATTACATAGTAAATAATTGGTAATTACTGTACAGTAAGATAAAGTGCTTCCATGGTTTTGTGCATTATTTATATTTGTTTTGCCTTGGTATTGGTCCTTTCAATATTAGACTCGTGCATTGGAGGTTCAGGGTGCAGTAATATAACATGCTTCACATGAGATGGATACAACTGCTGTGTCGGAAAGCTGTGATCACCAATTCTGTTTTTAAACCAGACAGCAGCTGTCTGATGTAAAAATGTAGATTGGACATGCTAGTCTTTAATTTATGTGGGTGGCAAACGCTCTCACTGTTTTCCATCTTGAGAGAAAGCAACCCTCTGCTATTAGACATGTAAATGTGAGCTGCATGTAGGTGGTTAAGCATTGTTGCTGCCATGGAGGCTGTGCAGACTGCGCACATCAGAGGGATAGTGCCACCAAGTGGTGCGTTAATGTAGGATTCTCTACAGTTGAAGTTAATTTGTCCTATATTTACAGCATAGATCCATAGGAATAAATGAAATGCTTTCTCGTGTAAGAGTCATGTACCTGATTAAATTCCCATCCACAAAAAAACTATGAAGGGGGATTATCACTGAAATAACATAAGATCAACATGCATTCTGTAGAATTGATTTCAACACTAAGCTTCACATTGAAGTCTTATCTACAGTATAGCTAGTATTCGTCAGCTCAACGTGAACTCTCACAATAAAGTATGATCATTTGAACAGTTACTCAAAGAGAACCCACGACAAATAAATAAACGCATCTCAATGGGACCGATCCAAAAAACATCAATAACACTGACAAGAGGTAAGCGCTCCTCACGCAACAAAGACGTGGTTGTATCCATCTGGGTCTAGAGTCACGCAAGCCTTTATGTTTGGTGTGAGGCGAGAGCTGTTCACAGATGGCACTCTGAATATTGTGGAGGTTTATCTCTCCTTAGATGTGTAAACTATGGAG
>OMKR01053874.1:21767-31970 GCA_900302355.1 Cyttopsis rosea
GTGTCTTCATGATTCTCAAGATTTTTGAACTTAGAAGAACCACTCGAGCGTTCAGTGTTCATCAGGGTAATTATGTTTTGTTGTGCTCAGAGCTGACTCACAAAAGAACAGCTGCACGTTTCTCGGTGAAGGCAGACACACAGGCATATACACGACAGCCATGTGCACATCTGTGCTCCATCAAAGTTATTATAACTTTGATAGAGAGAAGGGGGGGAGCTGCACCGGCAGGGTGGAAAGAAAATGAATTTAATAGAAATAAATACTTCTAGTCACATCATCACCCTCAAGTGTTTGGATATAAAAAAGATGAAATGCTATTAACACAAATGGAAATTCCAGACCAACTCTTATGTGTACATATATAAGTACACTTAAGAGCACATGAATACACACTTGCATGCACACACACACACACACACACACACACAAAGAATTTTAATGCATGAGAAAAATAAGAGAAATGCTATATATTTACAAAGTGCCAGCTCATATATTATACATCACAAGATTTCGGTTGTTGTTGCTTCTTCTGTTGTATCTGCTTGTTTTTATATATTCTTGTTATATTCTTTAACTGTTCTACAACAACTACACCAAAATGAGGCACTTTTTGGCTCGTTACCAAAATACTGGCAACAAAAATACCCAATTTCCCTTAGCAATGGGGTGCATTTGTGCCTTAATAATTCAATTTTCAGCTACTGCGCATAATTCAATAAAGTGCATCCCCGCATGGCACCGACATTTATCAGCAAAAAGCTTTAATAATGTAGCCACGCTGAATTAAAAACTAAAATGGTGCACATATAATTACTGGGAATCTGAAGTGCAAAAGCATGATTCAGCATAGATTTTTTGTGAGCAAGACTATATTTTGTTGTTGTTGCTGCTGCTGCTGCTGAAATGAATATTTTTAATGAAGAATTGATCAAGTGTTATGAGTGAGCAGCATGCCTAATTAGTTTGTTGAAATTTGGCAGATAATACATTAGCATATATATTACAAAGACTGTGAGAAACCAAAGGCTTGGGTGGAATTCAGACCAGTTCAGCATCACAATTAGTAATTCATCCATTGGTATATTGTGATATAATCAGCCTCCTATGAAAGCAAAAAATATATATATTCTAATTTAAGGTGCATTGTGTAGAATTTAGTGGCATCTAGTGGAATTTAGTGGCATGTAGCGGAACGGACTTGGCAGAAATGGAATATAATAATCATAAGTATGAATTCATTAGTATATAATCCCATGAAAATAAGAATTGTGTTTTCATTTCCTTAGAATTAGTCATTTATATGTACATGGAGCCCCCCCGGATGCTGCCATGTTGCACTGCCTATAGTACTCTTCTAACGAGTTTCACGGCCACCGTAGCTTCTCCGACTCAGAGGGGAATTCAATTGGTTGCAATCTGCAACCTCACCGCTAGTGGCCACGAATGGCCGCAAAATTTTACACACTGCTACTTTAAATTAAAGAGAGTCTTGAAATGGGTCATTTTATAATACTAAATGCCTGTAATTAGACCTATCTGGTGTTGGACCCAAAAGTTTCTGTTTGGCAGAAACTACAGAGTATACTCATGACTTTAGCTTGATAACAGGAAATATTGTTCACTATATTAACCTAAACCTCCTTATATTCCTCCTAAAACCTAAATCTCCTTTTATCTTGTGGTTTTCCTTCTGTGGGCCCCTACAACCTTGAATTAGCTAATTAAATGTAATTAATTTGAATGACTCTGTTTTAGGGTTCAGTTCGTGCTCTTTCAAGGTTTTTTGGCGAATAGACTATTTATTTATGTTGCTTGTTAGTCAGTGTTTATTTAAGTCGTTCTAGTAGCAGTCAGTAGATCAAGTGTTGAAAGAGAGATTACACTACATATTGGGGTCATCAGGCCGACACCATTTTTTACCTAAATCATACACTCTAAATAATGAACTCTGACCCCTTTATCCCCACCCCCATTCTATCTATGGGCTCTCTTATCGTGCTCCCCACAATGCCCTGTATTGTTCTGCTGATGATGAATGGCCTCTGTGGTGGAAGCCAAAATGAGCTCCTTCTGAGACCACACGAATGCCACACTTTCAATACCTCTCCAGAAAGATTCATTACAGTAATTAAAGTTCTGTTTTCTCACGTACTCCCCGCAAAAGTCACTTTTTTGCAATCATTCCAGGCCCCCAGAAAACCGTGGCCGCCACGGCTCCACCGGCGCTGGATGTGGGCGGCCCGGACCCGGTGTTCTATTTTTATCGAGGTGGACATCACCAGCTCGGATAATCAACAGCAACAGATTGTGCTCGGCGAAACAAATTGCTTCATTTAACCATGAAAATGATTGAGCAAAAGGATGACAAACAACACGGAGTGCATTTATCAAAGCTGTTTACCCCAAACACAGAGCACCAGCCACTAGAGCACATTTGAGAAATGGCTCGGTTAAAGTTACCATTCATCATTTACATGTTGTATTTACCTAAAAACAAATCTGTCGGGTGGCAGTCATAATAAATTCAATATGTCAATTATTACGCCGGAATAAATCACAGAGCAGCGATACAAATAGAGCAGTATTGATGCTTGCTACACATTCCCGTTTCCTGCCTATTAATTTTAGGATTTGAGGTTATAAACATTTTTACGCCGCAGTGCACCCTCCCTTTCCGTTTTGAATCCAGCGAAAACTTCTTTGTGTCACTCGAACGCTTCGAGGCACAGCGACAAGCTGTGAATTAGCAAGCTATCTGGTGTCCTTTCATGCCTTAGCGGAATAGGAAAAGGGCAGAGGATGAGGGAAAGTTTAGCTCTGCCCACAGGTTATTCAGAATGAATTTTTTTCTAATAAATAGCTTATTAATTTGCTCCGTGTAGTTGTATCCGTGGAAATATGTCAGATAGAAGAAAATAAAGGGAGATAAATAAGTCTAGCAATAGAAAAATTGAGAAAAAAAGAGAAAGGAGAATGAAAGAGGAAGAGGCGGCACATAGGAGGTTTTGAGAAGAAAGGGAATAAAAGGCATCATTGATAGAAAGATCTCTGTGCCTGCATCAAAGAGGGACCATTGATCTCTTCCTATGCTGTAAATAGGGCTTAGAGCCGAGTTAGAGCTAATGTGATCGTTTTCCCACGGCAAGCCGGCATTAACTCCACACCCGTCTATTCTTCCATCGCCCTGTAACTGTAATGATCGGTGTGGGGCCGTCTCAAATCAGAGATGATGGTTTAATCGGGGAGGGGTTTGACCCCCCCGCTCCCCGTTTGTCATTAACCTGATCTTCACACCACGCAAACGCTTCCCTTCAGACGCTCGAGAGTTAAATATTAAAAATGGACTCGCCTGACCGTGGCCTTGTGGGATTGTCTCTCTCTTTTTTTTTTTTCTATTTCATAGGCTTCAATACCAAAAGCCGGGCACAGACGGACATCTTTGGGGCCCGAATCCCCGAGAATTTGCATGCCGGGCTTATGTGTGAGGCTGATGAAAAGAGACTGAAGGACGAATAAGGACGCCGCTGCGATGGATTTTATTAGTGAGGCTGCTGCAGCTGCAAAACAACCTCAAAATGTTTCAAACACAAGTTAGAACTCTAGTTTTCAAGCAACTCCGGTCATTTCTATGAGGAAAAAAAAAGGTAATCAACTATAGGTTATAAGCTGTTTATTAAAATCATATTGTACATTCTGCATAGGTTTGACAGCATCTTGGTTAATCATATCTCAAAGCATCTTTCAATAAGTAATGTGCTGAGGTGGAAATGGTACTGGAAACCCGTACTTAAGTGAAAGTACTGCTTGAGGACAAGTGACAGGAAAACGACTAGACTTGTAATCAGGTTACAGCCGAAATAACACAATGATGAAAATGTGTAAAGCAAAATCTTTCACACACATGAATAAAGACACGGCGATGCTTTGTTTTCATTGGTTCTGGAATTTTGAAGTATTCAAGCTCCTTCAGTTTGATTTAAAATCCTTAATTTTGATATGATCCAGATTGATGAAATGAAATGTAAAATGTATGATTGCTCTGTAACTGTTCACACAAGTGAATGTATCAAAGTACAATAAAAGTACTGTATAATGTTGTAGCGACACTATAAAGTATCGTTGCAAATGAAAAGGTACTCAAGTGCTGTAATGAGAGCAGTAGTAACTAGTGACTCTCGACCTCTGAAAACATGATCCTGGTTTTCCTATGAATGACACCGGTTTGATGTTGGGCGTTGCTGTTTATCTGGGCTTTCTGGAGAGTTAACCACCATCTTCTGCTCTAGTGAGATTTCATACAACATTGTCGGCTTTTCAAAACAAAAGCTTTGGAAATTGGCAAGCAGATCAAAGAGGGAAGTATGTGATTTGGAAAGTGGCATGTTTGCTTGAGAAAATTTCTGCACAAGTCTCATTCATTTTTCTCTGGAAGCGACATAAAATCCCATTCAGCCAGGCCAGCCATATTTCTTGGATTTGCATTCAAACAAGAATTTTGGAAGGAGACCAGTTGTAACCCTCATCAGAATTTCTTGGCTCATCGCCGCACAGTATTAAGGTGCAGGATGATAATCTGCTCATCAAAATTCAATGCATAGTTTTGAAACCCAGATGGCATTAAACTCATACATCACTGATTTTCTGACGTTAGCGTTGCAATTTTTTTTCCTCGCACTGTTTTGCCTTTTGGGCTCTTTGACGTTTGGACTGATTTAGGTGACAATTAATTCACAAGACGTCCAAATTGTTGAAAAATCCCGCTGGTAAAATTAACTTTCCTGCGGAGTTCATTTGGGGTGAACTTTGCTGAGGACTGGCTGTTTGATAGCAACCCCTCTACTTGTGATTAAATGAGCTCATCATATGAGCGATGCTCAATGAGAAGAAATGGAATAAAACAGTGTTTCGATTGTCAAGCTTAAGCACTAATGCATACATGTCGTTGTTTGCTTCATTAATTTCAGAGAAACCCGAGTAGAACAACCACATTTTAGTAGATTGCTATCGACAACATGTGTCTGTTTGCACCATTTGTCGTTGACAATATTTGACAATTTTTTGCTGTTCTGTATCTGTATCTATTTCAGGCCTCAGCTGGCTCGGCTATAAATTGCTTTTTTCATAGGGCATAGGGCCGAGCTCTATTACTCCCAGCAGTAAACCATCTCATGGAAGAAGTTATCACTGTTAGACTGATCTCTACTTACAAGTGACTGACAGCGTTCCCTTCTTCACTCTCTTTCTCAACCCCCCTCCCGCTCTTTCTTTCCCCGGTCTGTTGAGATCGAACCACTGTTGCCAGCTGCTCTGATTTTCAATCAATTCCACGTGCAGAACCTTTTACTGTTGTCTGCCTCTCTGTTAGGCTTCAGATCACCTCCTGCTGCAGGGAGCGGAGGTTAAATCCATCTGTGCTGCAACATGTGAGCGTTTGCATTTTACGTGCAGGTTTTAAATTTCACTTCAGCGCTCAAATCTCCCTCTCCTCACTAAAACTGATCTGACAATGCAGCAATGTTCCTTTTAGATTGATGCTGGAACATTAAAGTAGGAAAAGGATTCATCCGTATGTATCGTGAACATCTCGGGGGAATTTGAAAACTTTGTGTGATATTCTTGTTCAGCTTTGTTCTGTTTATACTGACCAATTACCTGACCTTTAGCTGAATAAAAAAAGAAAAAAACACGCCATCCAACTCAAAAAATACCTGAGATGAATTGAACAAATTGCTCTTTCCCCTTGAGACTGATTAAATTCTATGGATTTTAAATGCGATTTTAAGATGGATTTCTTGGGATGTTTGGGATTTTCTTGCATTATATTAAGAGCAAGTGTTGCTGTAAGTACTAGGTGCACACTGGATATACAATGGTGTAATGGCGGGTATAGTATAATACAAGTATAGTGTAGTATAAGGAGTATACCAACCTCTTTCTCTGGCAAATTACAATATGTGCATCTACACGCCTAATATCCATTAAACTATGTCAGGCAGTATACCCACCATCTCCTGAGTAACCCTACCTCCGATTTAATAGTATTCCAACCTACAGCCCTGAGTCTATGTGTATGTTTATGTACTAAGCGTGCATGGTCTGAAAATGTGGGCTTCTTCTGCATAGAGCTGGAGGAAGTCGCTGGTTAACCAAGTGTCGATCAGCGTAATTAATCAGATAACACCTCAAGCCAACAAAGCTGCATCTTTTGAGCACATGAGCAGATGACTTGAGGATAAGAGCGTATCCAACCTGAGCAGGGCACTTGAGGAAAGAAATCCTCTGTAGCAAAGAGATGAGAGCCCAAAATCTGTCAGTGTTATTAAGTACCAAATCCAATGAGGATTTCAATGCACGTTACGAAAAAATGTTCCACCGCATAATTTCTGAAAAAAGGGAAAAGTTGGAAATTGGGAAAATGGCCTGAAGTATGGGCCATCCTTTTGTTAATTACTGTAGATGCAGACCAGCTCGAGATTTTAAGTCTACTTAGACCTTTCATGTGAAGCTTATAAGTAGAGCAGGGGGGATTATGAACCAAATCCTTTGTAATTAGATCCACTGGGTGACAGTCTTAGAATCGGTTGCCTACAGAGGAAGAAAATGCTCAGTTGATTGGGCATTAAGGTAGGAAAGACAGGAAAAAGAAAACATGTTTACCACAAAGAGAGCCTGCATTTCACATGCTGGACAAATTATGTTTCAGCTTGGCTCATGGTAATACCGAATAGGGGTCCTATTCTGTGGTCTTACTCAATAGTATATCATTTAACTTCTTGTGAAAGACAGGAAACTCTTGGCTCAACTGCACCTCAGTTGGCACGACCTCCTCATCGTAACCTTGCCAGCAGTCATGAATGTGACTTCCCCCGACCTATGTTCTGTCACCACCTACCTGAGCGTCTGCGCCTCGTCAAAGGTCCGGCTTCTGGTGCCAGCTTTTGGGATGAACATCTGCATCCTGGTCTCCCTGGTGTTGTGCCTGCTCGGCCCGGGACGAAGGATCAGGAGCTGGAGCAACGTGGCTGTGTTCATCCTGGGAAGCACCGGCTACAACATGGTCAATCTGAGCCTGTGGCCCATGACCATTCACTGGAAGCACGGCCGCTGGCTGCTGGGCTCGAGGCTGTGCGAGGTCATGGTGGGCGCCAAACAGCTGACCAACTTGTTCTACTACATCTCACTCATCTCCATCTACCTCATGCTGGTGTGGGGCTGTAGACGCCTAGTGGACACCCAGCTCTTCCCTTCGCTGGTCAGAACCGTAGCGCTGCTGCCACTGAACCTTTACTTCTATGCCCATGTCCTGCACACTGTCGTCCAGAGCGCTGGGGTGCACCGGAGGGCCAACGTCTATATCGCCAAGATGTTTAGCCTCATCTCTCTGATCACTTTTACAGCACATGTTCCTAGTAAGTATCTTGCTTGATTCAAATTATCCTTTTTCAATCCTTTCCTCATTATGATCATTAAAATGACAAGATCATTTTAACCATTAAAACTACCAAGGTACTGTAAGATGTCCTTACACATACTATAATTGTAGTCCTGACATAAATTTTAAGGAAGTACAAATATTCATGTCATTATGAGATGACATGATCATCTACATTCCCTGCTTTTTTAGCATATTTGGAATCAAAGGTTATAGGGATATATTTAACAATTTGTCTGAAATGGATATAAATACCCTTACTGTATATTTGTGTATTTGTTATTGAGATCATATTGATACCATTGTCTTTTTTAATCATAATTCTAAACCTTGACATTCAGTTACATTTTATTCAACCTATAATCAACCAGGAAGTTACATGATCAGATAAGGGCATGGGCAGCAAGAGGACACCTATAAAATCACTGTATAAGATAATGTGATTGAAATGCATTTTCAATACAACGGACATACCTTTTTGTGCTTTAGGTGCCGTGTTCTCTCTCATGGAGAAGCCGTCGGTATGTCAGGAAATGGTGAGAAAATTCCTGCTGGATCTCCCTTTGCTCTCCAGCACCATTATCCTGTTCTGCATGAATAAGGAGCTCAGGAACCAGGGCTTGCTGCTGCTGCACTCCAGGCCTGGACTGTAGGCTACGGGCCTGCGACAGAGGAGAAAAAAAAGATCTGTCAAGTAGCAGACTTACATACTCCAGAACCAGACACAATTACCCACAGAAATGAGTAGAATACACATACAACACACCCCAACATGGGTGTGTGTCTGATGTGAGATTAAATGGAAGGTATTTCAAAGATAATTGCACCAACTTTTTCAGATTCTGAGAAAAATAGTGTAAAAAAACCTCCTTTAGTAGAAAACATAGAGATAAAGATATTTTGAAATGGAACTATTGACGCTTTTATGTAACTTAAAAATAGAAAAGTTAATCCATCAAAGGTTTGGAATAATGTACACAAGGACTGGAAATTGTCTGAACTGATTACTATGGAGGAATTGAAGTCAATTTTAAAGTATTGTGAAAATAGTACTCTTGGTCAATGTGATTGTTCCTAGATTTTCACTGAAATCGCTTCAGAAAACTGTACCTGTTATTCATCATAACTGGATTGTTGTCCTTGACCTTGTATTGCATGTTAACTGGATAATGTGTGCTCGTTTGTAGTGTGCGACAGTTGTATATGTCTGTTTGTATTATCTGTGTTTATTGTTGAAACAATGTTTATGCTGCTCTTTTGGCCAGGCGACTCTTGAAAAAGAGATTTTAATTTCAATGAGACCTGGTTAAATAAAGGATAGGAAAGGAAAGAATCCCAAGGTACTGTACATGCGTCTGACTGTTATTTCTGGGCTAGGTACAGCTTTGGGGGCCCTACCCTAGCAAATTCTAAAATGTTTTCGTCTTAAGAGTAAGCAACAGGTGATTTTAAATGATGGAAAGTCGAAGAATGTGAAAGAAAAGTGCTTCCTGTACAAAATGCGTGACCATAATCAATATATTATTAATGCTTCTCATTACCAACAACAAACCGGTCGTTATTCATGATGTATGGCTAACTTTACCTATAACTTTACCTATAACCTACAGAGTGCTGCGGGAATGAGTCCTAATACCCAGAAATATATACACAAAGAAAGCAGGAATTCAAGACATTCGGCTGAAAGATAGAGGACAACAAACCGAACAATAACAGGTATAAAGTGCAAATACAAACAAATAAGAGTGAAGCGCAGAACACAACCGTTCAGGGCTTCCTCCACGTATGACGTCATCTGCAAGACCACCGGCCCTTTTCAACGGTTATGGAAAACCTTTCTCATTTTAAGTAATTTCCGTGCAATTATAGAAAAATATATTGATATTGTTGTCCATATATGGTCTACTTTGTAAATATAAAGGTGTCCATTATATACCCATGATAACTGAGCTGTACGCCGCATTGACTTCTGCGGCAACTTGTCGCGATACGTCAACGTCGCCGCCATATTGGAGAGGGCAACACTGGCCTGTAAACTGATGAAATACAAGTCTACGTGGAGTAGAAAAACCTTTTTTTCCCAAACTTTTTTTTCCTACTGCGCGTCGATCATAAACCATTGAATATAAAAACGACTCGTTGAAATCGGTAAATTAAAATGTAAATAGTGTTATAGTGATTTTTATCCAGAAAAACCGCAGCTCCCCGTTTACTGGTATTTGTTTACAGGCCGCTCTTGCCTGTTCCAATATGACGGCGACGTTGACGTACGATCCAAAGGCCAATGCGGCGTCTATGTTTAAGTGAAGAGTGAGCCATTAATGGTTTCGCAGTGACATCTAGTGGCAGAAAGGAGAAATGCAGACTAATCGAATATTATAAATCGCACTATTGGAGGAAATCACAATTTCTACGTAGTTATTTGAAAGTTATATAATGTTACATGTAATATTTCACTTGGTTAAAAATTATTATGACATTCCAATAACGATAGTCTAGCCGCACATGTAATATGTAGTTTTGCCGAGACAATGTGATAAAAAAGGACTTTCAAGAGAATTCATTTTGAAATTTCCTTCACGGTTCTTGCGGTACCGCCTGCTGACGTTAGATGGCGCTGTCTGCTCAGAAGTGAAGCTCCAGGGCCGCCGTGTGAATTATCATTCATCTTCATGATGAATTCATAGAGAGATGCGGCTTTGGATAATGAACATGCATATTTATGAGATATTCCTCTCATTACTTACATAATACTAGATGCTTTTTTT
>OMKR01053899.1:0-10636 GCA_900302355.1 Cyttopsis rosea
GGGGCCCAACACTTTTTCACACCACTGTATATATATATGTATGTATTTGTATATATGTATGTATATATATATATATATATATATATATATATACACATACATACACACACATATATACATACACATATATACAGTGGTGTGAAAGTGTTGATTTCTTATTTTTTTGCATGTTTGTCACACTTAAATGTTTCAGATCATCAAACAAATTTAAATATTAGTCAAAGACAACACAAGTAAACACAAAATGCAGTTTTTAAATGAAGGTTTTTATTATTAAGGGAGAAAAAAAATCCAAACCTACATGGCCCTTTTTTTTTCTCCTTTAATAATAAAAACCTTCATTTAAAAACTGCATTTGGTGTTTACTTGTGTTGTCTTTGACTAATATTTAAATTTGTTTGATGATCTGAAACATTTAAGTGTGACAAACATGCAAAAAAATAAGAAATCAGGAAGGGGGCTTTTCACACTTTTTCACACCACTGTATATGGACAAGACACTGCAAGGCGGTTACGCGTTACAATTTCACCGCCCTCGCTGCATGTATTAACTACATTTTTAATGGAAGGACAAAAGTACTATTTTCACCATATACAGTTAATATAAAGTGTGAGGGGAAAATGCATATCAAAGGAATCCGTTACTCTGAAAAAAAATATTTAATACCAATTCAATGAATGTAATAACATAATGTAAATTAGATACATGAATGCTTGAAAAAGGGGGGGACGAATTGCCTCAATGCATGTGCTGAGATGCAGCCAAGATCCAAGTCCAATGCTTATGGATATCCCTCCCTGCTCAACTGATCAGTGTGTGTTGGACAAAGAGGACTGAAGACACATACAACATTCTGTGTGTCCCTACGAAATGGACATCTTCCAAGAGCCATGTTCCAGCAGTAGCAAATGTGTGAAGAACCCAACATTAGGAAAAAGTAATTTTTAAATGTAGTCTGAATGTGGTTTGATGCTACCACAGTGATGAACCTACTATTTAGTGCCTTCGCGAATCTCTTCATTATGATTAAACAACGGTGACATTGTGCGGCTCGCCGTAGCTCACGTCAGCTGCGACATTTACCTTTGTCGCGTTCAAAAAGTCTGCTCCCAAAAAACAGCGGTCCACCTCTATTTCGGGCCTGCCTGGGCCACAAGTTGCAGGTTGAGGGGGGAAGGAAAAGCGGTCGAGTGGTGCGTGCTCAACCTTGCACAGATTCTCCTCACCGTCACTGTAACTCGGATTGGAAGCGCCACTTAAGCCTCCTTCTGGCCAAAGTTCTTCTGAACTCTTGCTGACATTACGATGCGGCCCCACGATAAAATTATCTTCAGTCTGAATTGCCTTCTCCAGCATCTCAACTCTGCTCAGCCTCCCCTCTAATGCGAAATCTTCCTCCACGCTAGGCTCCACTTTGCGGAAGGTGTGACGGGCATACAAGCCAATGCAGAACATCTCCACAATCACAGCATAATGGTAGATTACTACAGTAGGAGAGGAGAAACAAAAGGTTAACAATGGATGGGAGTGTCAATGTTGACATTATTTGAAGACAAAGATGAGGCCAAGTACATTTTCCATAAACCAAAAATCTGCCATGGCTAGGTGCCAAGGGACTTACTCACACAAGCAAATGGCAGTGCAACATTCCTACCTCTACACTTCAAAATAGTAAAACAAACATGATATCACAATTTACTTCTGCTTAACAACTCAATTAACACTTATATTGTGTAACAACTGACAGAGCTAAAATAGCTTGTTTCATTTTCGATTCTATGACAGACTGGCCCTTCAAAGCTCCACACAGCCAACATTACTGGATCGGTCACAAAATTTAACAAAAAATAAAAATATGTAATTTTTACATTGCAGATGTGGCATGTTGGCTTTGCCTGAAATGTGGATTGAGTTTTTACACTGAATGCCCCCCCCCGGCCCCCCATTA
Organism: Cyttopsis rosea; assembly: GCA_900302355.1. Taxonomy (NCBI): domain Eukaryota; kingdom Metazoa; phylum Chordata; class Actinopteri; order Zeiformes; family Parazenidae; genus Cyttopsis; species Cyttopsis rosea. Next base: position 1,950 of record OMKR01053899.1, read on the forward strand.
CTTGCACTGAACTCCTGATGGGCGCGATTAAGAAAAGGCTGGACTGCTGCAGGAATGAAACATACCTAGGTAGTACACGAGCAACAGTAGCAGAGTATAAACCAGGCATGAACTTTAAAAAAAAAATAATAATCAAACCTATTCCTATAATAATATGCCAATGGGACTGAATAAGTTGTTATATAGACATGAGGGTATGCAAGGTTGATTGATGGCATGACCACCGAGACAGTCTACCATAATCTCGCTCACTTCTAAGAGAAAAGATTAAATAGAGGCAAGTTGATCGATCTATAGCCATAAAAATGTTTTACTGCAGCCTGCACAAGTCCAATCCCACCGCACCCCATAAAGAAAAGTTTAATTTCCCATTGGTCAATCCGCCTCTGGAAGGAGGCAAGTTTCAAAATTTAGTACAACTTTTTAGCTCTCACTTACACTGGGACCGAGCAAGGACAGAGAACGGGGGGGTGCAGGGTACGACCTCCAGAGCCCCCAGGGTTTCCAGGATGCCGCTCTGAAGGCCGCAGAGCACCAGGACCACGATGATGCAGATGAATTTGGGTCTCAGTCCGTAGCCGTGCAATGCCCCCCTTGTGGCTTTGTAAAACAGCAGGTGACCATAGAAGGATAGGAAGGTGGAGACACCAATGATACCGTTCACATACACATTTGGATTGACAGAATCTACCTAGAGAGAGAGAGAGAGAGAGAGAGATAGAGAAAAACCCTCTAACTAAAAGGCTCCACTTCTTTCAATACAGTACAACTTCAGTGATCCAAACCCTGCAGGAATGGCAGTCATTCGAGAGATGAAATGTTCAGAAATATACTTGAAATCAATTTACAATGACATATGATGTTGTTTGAAATGCAGCGACAAGACAAATTTCCCAAGGAGGATATCTTATCTAAACACGAGAAACCAGAAACAAACATATTAATACCCTAGGTCAGGGGTTCTCAAACCTTTTTCAACCAAGGACTCCCTTATATGAGAAAAAATAAAGCGAGGACTACCTCATGTCCAAAAAGGTAATTTTTTGATTTAATATTGATACATACGTACATTGATATTGATGTATTGTTTTCAATGTAATGTGTATTCTCTGCAAATAATTTAATTAATAAATAAATGACAAATATACATGTAAACAGTACATGTCAAAACAACAGGAGCTCGGGTGAGAATTAGGAATCATCTCACTCACATCACCATAGACATACTCTTCGTCAGTCCAGAGAACCAAGGTGACGAAAAACAAGATGCTCCTGACCACAGAGAGCTGGAGCACAGCGGCCATCATCCAGCCGAGACTGCTCCTGTTGCGAGAGTGGCAACAATCAGTCATTTACTATACATTGGCGTCAATTATTTTAGCAGAACCACAACGGAAATGTGTGCTTGAAAAAACAAAAAACTAACTATAATTCTTCCCACCCATGGGACTTTTTCTCTCTCCAGAAATAGGGTTGGGGTTAGAGTCCCACATTATTCAGATTCTGGATTCCCCACTAGCACTCAGTTATAATTACCACACAATTCTGCTGATTACCTATAAAAAAAAAAAGTCTTTCAGAGCCTCCAACTGAGGACTATTGGCCATTCCTCTGAGAAAAACATGTGAAACCTTTACAAAAATGGGAGATTCACTTTATAGTCAGTTTTTTTTAACATGTTTTGAATAACAGTAATATCATATTTTATTCAGAACTAGTACTAACCTTAACCCCCGGCAAATGCCGCAGTGCATCCAAAGCATAATATTGGCTACAGTAGGTTGCCTTCAGCCTGGGAACCAGACCAGTCTGCAAGCTCATGATTTATTTGCTCTGGCAGATTGGTCTGGCCACCCTCCCATTCAAACAGATTTCCACCCGACCATTTTATGGTCGGGCCAAACACAGTCGCCATTTGTCGTTGCTGATTGGTTGTAGTATCCAATTGGGGCGGGTTTCTAGCGCTAACCGGCTAACCAGCGGGTATACAGCACTATGTCATATGTCTCTGCTCTGATTGGTTGTAGCTCTATCTAATTGGTCCAGAGACATTTTGGTCTGCGCCCGCTGGTAACGTCCCCTTGGAAATCGAAAATGAACGGAGACGTTCCAATTGCATTCCAAACCAATTTGCATTTGCGAATTGGTCTGGCGATGCCAGACTAAGTTGCCTTCACGGTGCAACTTCGGATGAGGTGAAGAGTTGATTTGTGGAAGTGGATCAATAACCTGATGTAATGCACAGTTTACGTTAATGTTTCCCTGTATAACGTGTTAGGGCAGTGGTCTTCAACCAGGTGCCCGCGATCCCTAGGGCCTCTGCAGAGGTACTGCAGGATGTCTGCCATTTTTTTTTTAAATGTCAATTATTTTTGTGAAAAATTAAAAAGATTATTTTAGATTTAAAAAAATAATAAGAGTTAACTCCCAAAAATTAACACTACAAAAGCTGAGTTTTTAAAATTTCAGTAATCAACGAGCCGCTTCGCAGCTTCTGACATTAATGCATTCAAAAACCTCTGATTTTTAAGTAACGTACTGTGTCTCTGAAAGACATAACTGGTGCATGGCTGAACTTCAATAAAAACATGTGTTTTTAATACCAATACATATACAATTCCAATACCAACAATTTAATATGTTACATGGTTTGTATTGGTATTGTATTTGTATTACATGGTCAAATACTTTTAAATATGAAAGCATGCAGGGTTTTTACTGCATTGAAAAGGCTGAGATGACCCACCACGCTTTCTACGAGAAATCATGCAAGAAAAACCATATAAAAATGGTTAAAAGTTAAAAGGAGATGGCCAGGGGTGAGTCATGAGGTCTAGATTTATTTATCAAGGATATCCCGATTGATCATAAATACTAAATCTTTAATAACATAATATCATAAATAACTTTCCTTTTACTGATCTCTTGAAGACCTGAACATTCCAAATATAAATGTACAGATACGACACATCGAGTTGACTGTGACAGTAAAGCCGGACCGACCGCAGACGCTGTCACGCAGTTACCATCTAAGCCTTATTTTGAGCAGGAAAACCTCTTGAGTATGCCTCCTTCTTCTGATTTGTTTTTCTTTGTCACTAAAAGCGATGATATATTTTCATCCAGGGGTGCTGTTCTTTTTTCATCCATATCAACGGTCCGTACCTGTTGATCGCAATCATGGGTAGACAGCAGCAGCAGCAGCAAGGGAAAGGATCTGGAGAAAGCTGCTCCCCAGCCAGCACATCCAACATGTGCGCTTTCCCCCCGAAAAAGTCAGTGATGAGCCCCATGAACTTCAGCAGAGTGATGGAGTGGTACCTGCATGGGAAGAGACATGGCCCCGTTTGAGCAGAACGCAGTTCCACCCACAACCGGTGTGACAGCAATAGCGAGTAACAAATTTTGACTCACAATGAAGCAATGAAGTTACACAGTGAGGAAGAGCGAGGAACATACAGAGCTATAAGGGATGTCAGCGCAAACACCTGAAGATAATATTTAGATTAGGTTAGACAGTGATAGAACAGTTGTTCGCAGCCTCCCCCCTTTTGTTTTTTTAAACCACCTGTGAAAAACAAACTTGTTGGTGCTGTAGGGTTGCCAGTTCAGTCAGCTACAAGTGAGTTGGGGGTTGCCAGCTATGAAAAATAGTTCAGAATGTAGCTGCAATTAAAAGCCACCAAGATCTCGTTTTTATTTATCAAAGATGCAAGATGTAGTGATTCACCGAGGCACTGGAATGTGTATCTCCCTAATTTTACAGGAGGTAGGATAGTCATTTCCCTCTGCAGCCTTGCATCAAGCTAATACATTTAGCATGTAGCCTGTCGCTGTGTAGCCTGTCGGCAATGTACACACAGGGATGAAATCAGTGTTGACCGTCTCGTCTGAATCTGGGTAGGATAGACAAAAGTATCCCTTTAAAAGGGAACTGGTCCCAAAGTTGAAAACCATTGATTCAGCACTATTATTTCTTTATAATCCCTAATGTTATATTTTGGTCTGTATATCCCAGACATAACGAGTATCATAAAACAAAAAGGAAATTGTCACATTACAGGGTACATTCCTAATATCCACAAGTAGAGTTGCTGTCGTCTGGCTGACGGAATGTGACGCAGGAAAAAGCCCACTTCCTCCAGAAACACTGCCAGTAATATGAGAGCCAAGCCAGCAGGGATTAGGAACAACCAGAGCTCATTCTTGATTACTGATAGGAGAAACAAAAAGCAAACAGACAACAACAACAAATGAGAAGCAGGCATTTGGGATACTTCAATTATCATAATTATGTATTTTTTATTTCAAGATGTACATCTTCTTTGTGCACCAATTATTCCAAGATTATTTAACAGAATTCAATATTAAGCATTGTGCTGCCCCCGCAGTGGGGCCCTATGTCATCAGAGCTTGTGACGTCATTGTGAGAGCATAACACAGGAAGTATAAGAGTCTGTCAGAGACACACGCAGGCAGTCAGTCAGACCACCATTGGACTAACATCTCCTCTCATCAGCCTTGTGTCTGCCCTTTGAGAAAGCACAGTCTGTGAGTATATTCTGAGTGTATTATGATGATGATGATGATGATGATGATGATGATGATGATTAAAGTGATAGGTTACATGCATCGCATAGAGATTAGTCACGAAACTGCATACATCTGTACTGTTCCACAGTTTCACACTGCTTCCATTAAAGAGACCTAAAGTGAGCTCCTGTCTCTGGGTACTTTTGTGGGAGAGTGTTTAGCTCGCTGTATAGCTACGTACTTCTTTACGTGGCGAAGGACAGAAGAGTGTAAAGACTAACTTCACCTCAAGGCTGTCACACAGCCTGGAAATCCTGAGTCACTGCTGCTGGCAAGCATGGCGAGACTTTTAGACCCCTCGGAGCTCCCAGGCCCCTCGGAACCCCCAGGCCCTGGCAGGCAGCCCGGCTGGGGGGAAGGGCCAGAGGACGGAGGGGGCAGTACAACAGTGTCCGTAGTAGACGCGTTCCCTATAAAGTCATCCAGCAGCAGGTCCATCAGGTCAAGCGCATCCAGCAGTGCATCCAGCAGCGCGTCCACCATCCACGCGAAAGCGGCACCGGCTTGCGCAAAGGTCGCTTACGCGGAGCACCGAATGAAGATGGAGCTGGAGACGGCACGCATCGACAAGGAGGCGCATTTGGAGAGAACCGAACGCGTCAGGGAGGACGCACGCGTCGAAGCCAGACGCACCGAGGAAAAGGTGTGCATCACGGCTACACTAAGGGCCCTTGGGAAAAGCTCAAAGCAGAGGTCGTCCTAGCAGCGGCGGATGGGCTTGCAGAGTCACTCCCGCATGCCAGACGAGAAACAAGAGTGGCTGAGGTGGAGGAACTCGTTACAAGATCTCCAGAGGTTGGAAGATTCCCAAGATGTACACAACACTGCTAATCTCTGAAGCTCAGAGCTGCAACGCGTCCACCAAGGAAATCGGTGCCGTCACATACCTCGAGGTGACTAACGTGCAAGGTCAGAGCGAGCTGAGGTTTATCATGGGCAAGGCGAAGCTAGTCCCCAAACCCAACCTCACCATCACCAGACTCAAGCTTGGCGCAGCCGTACTAGCAGTCACGATGGCAGAGGTCATCTCACAGGAGCTGCATACCAAGTTGGACAGTGTCAAACCATTTTCCGATAGCAAAGTGAGGCTGAGCTACATGTCAAGTGAGAAGAAACTATTCTATGTCTACATTCACAACTGAATGTAGACATAGAAGAAATGTCAAGTTTAATTTGTTTATATCATCTACATGCATTTTCTATATTGTTTTCTCCTTGTTTGTGTGACCCTTCTAATAATAACTTTGAATATTCAAAAATTTGTTTCATCAGCATTGTGTCAAGAGTTTATTTTAGAGTCCAACTTACTGCTGAAGACTTCTGAGGAGAGTGGGATCTCAGGCCCGATCCAGCTGCAGTTTTTACCCATCTTTCGAGCTCGGTGTGTATCACCTGTAGATACTACACAGTTCCTAAAAAAAGAAAAAAGAAAAATAATAAAAAGAAAAGTTGATTCATACAAATCCATATTAAAAAAACTCAGGAGATTTGGTTAAACAGACTTACTGTTCTGTTAATGAGATTGCAATGAGGTTTTGTCTTCTCCAAGTTCCGCATTGATTTTCCATCCGTCTGTCCAAGAACCCCCACCCCACCACTATTAATGATTGACAAAGCCTCGGTTGTCAGGTTGATACAGTAGGTGGGGATCCAAGTCCATACCTGGAAGGACTCTAATGAATGACGCTCATTAGCTCAACCTAACAAACACGATAGATATGAGGTCACGACGGCCAAATGGCAGTTTGTTTCGAAAATAAAATTAGCACCAACGACGACCAAATGCCAGTTTGTTTCGAAAATAAAATTAGCACTGATAGCTTTTAGTCAAAATAAGTGGCAAGTACCTTGACAAAAGTATCTTTGCTATCTGAAATGCCCTGGAGACAGTAATCCATTTACAACATCTCTTTAATATATATTGCAACACAACAACAGTAACTTAGGACAATATGTATAATAAAGTACAACATGCAATATGTAAAAAGTATAAAGAAAACAAACCCAAATAAATACATACAACTTTCGGCGTCGTTAATTTTGAAAGGTTTGTTTTTGTTTGAGACGGCTATAAAACAAAACTTAAAAGTGGTTCTTATTGCAGCATGATGACACAGCGTCATAGATAGAAAACTTTATTGTGGGATCCATCTTAGCTGGCTCTTGGGGCCGGTACAAATATAAAGGCTAAGATATGCTATGCTAACTGTTGGTGTGGTCCATTGTACCCAAGGCAGCCCAAGATGGGCGAAGGGTGGAATTAATTCTCAACGTTCCCAGAGGTAACAAGGTTTCCTGGCATCCAAATCCATGCTCTTCTCTTCCCAGTAGGGTGTTAGGGAACCCATTATACGGTTATTTTATTTCAAAGGATAGATCCTCAACGCAGCATGTCGCAGAAACGTCTTGCAGCCGAGGCACCTGCCGATCTCGTCGGTTCACTCCCACAGGATCACTGAATCAAGCGGTAGAAAGCCCAGCAGGCGAAGACTGCCCAGTGGCTTGCCCAGTTCAGTTCAGACCACTTCAGGATGGTGTTGTACGCTATGTAACCCTGGTTTGGAAAAAGCAGCAAGGAGTCAATTGACTAAGAAATTAAAAAGAAAATGCTCGTTCGGAATTCTGCTGAATGAGTAAAAATGAAAAGTCAATGACTATGTATATGGATAGTATATGGACTGTATCTAGGTGAGGAACATACTGTATACAGTCCAATGTTCGACAGAGCCAGTACACAGGCCTTACCTCCTCTACTGCTTGGTCATCAACATCTGCATCAAACATAGAGCCCAGGTAAGTGAGATGGAAGATGGCCAGGAGGCTGAACAGCACGTTGACAATCATCACCCAGTACTCCTGAAAGCCAGAATGGAGGGTGTGGCTATCATTTACCACTGCTGCCTTGTTATATAATAGAACCCTGTTTGCTAGGGTGCTAATAAATCCCAATTAATAAAAATTAAAAAAGTTGATGAATGAATAGATGAATTTCTTAATTTAAATATCAAAATGAACTAACCGCACCCAGGAGGGTCATAGATTATTAAAAGAGTTAATACATTTGTATTCTGTCAAGTTCTGTTGAATAAATTGGCGTAAAATACAACGTATTATTTTTGTGAAAAGTTTTAAAATATTGAGTAAAACTCCAAGCATTCATCAGCCAATTGAGCAGAGTGAGCCGATTCGCAGCTTCTGACGTTGTGGTACGTTCAAAAACCTCAGATTTTTTAGAACATTCAACAACCTCAGAATTTTCAGTAACATACTCTATATGTCTCTGACAGACATAACTGGTGCATAGCTGAATTTCAATAAAAACACATGGTAAATGGTTTGAATTATTGCATTGATATTAAACAGCATTTAAAACCCTATTTCAGATTTTATAATAAATACTAAAATAAAAACTTGATATAATATGCATATTATATCACCATATCACATCACATCAATAAGTTTGTGCCTTTAAATATTCATTTTCCACCAGCAATGCAAAAAATTAACCAATTCATTCATTTAAAAAAAATCCTATAAAAATTCCAGAAAAATCATAAAAATACCTGCGAGGTATTCGTGAGAGCTCTTTCCCCGTAAGCACGTCCATCTGTATATAAAACTGTTCCTGACACCTAGCTACGTTACCATGACAATGATTTCCTCAGAATAGTAAAACTACATTAAGGGAACTGCTGCGACGCACGTGATCATGGGTTATCGCCGCTTAATCTGAGCAAATGTTCGGGAATACCCCCAGATTACCTACCTGAAGGCCTGTCTGGGTTTGTGTTGTATTGTCCATGTCCTGGGTTGTTTGGGCCATGTAATGTTTTTGACCTGTATTGTTTGCGGCTGGAACCTCACCTTCTTGTTCTGATGGTTGCAGTCAGAGCTACAGCGCCTCGAGAGGACGCAGGCACTAAAAATGGCGGCAAGCTTCTTTCTAAGAACTGAAATGAAAAACAAATCACTCTGAGCTACAAACCATGGTTTGGACCGATACGATAGCTTCTAATTACTGATACAATCGCCTCAACCAATTGAACATTTTCTTACTGCTGCAAGAATGAAAAGCAGAGGTAGTAGGGTGGCTG